>JARQOD010009741.1:0-30146 GCA_033576555.1 Oophaga sylvatica
ACCTACGTGCAACTTCATAGCAGAGAATTCCAAGCATGGGAAAGAAACCTGGGGCTGAAAAAACACCTGAAGAAAGGTTATGCATTTTTCCTGGTAATTACACAAAAGACGTGGGGAAAAAAGCAGCGGGGTTTGCAGGGAAACGGAAGCAGAATTTTCCAGCATGAAGCCCCCCTGGCCCGGGGTTTTTAAAAACAAAGAACAGGAAGTGGGGCAAAAAACAGAAACTCCATTTTAAAAAAAGGGGGCAAAATCATTGAAAAAGTTACCTAAAAACCCCGGAATACTGACATTACTCCCCCCCAAAACGGCCCCCGGACGGTCCTGGACCGGGCCTGTCCGGGTCTCCGAGAAATGGCAAATCTTCAGGGCCATTGATTTTACTTACGGTTTCCCCAAGAATCTTTTTAGGAGAGAAACCTTGCCATCTCTAATACGAAGCCGGTTTATGAAGCCCCTCAAATTTAAACAATACCCGTCCAGAATTTGTTCTTCGCCATCACAACACTGGTGGGGGGGAGTACGATACGTCCCTAAAAACGTGTTAGGAGAGCTGGTTTTAATAAGGAAACATGAAATATGGTGTACCTTTAAAGTCCGTGGTATTAAACCCGACAGGCAACAGAGTCACAATCCAGTGATTTTTAAATGGACCGATGAATTTCTGCCCCCATTTCTGGAAGGAACACCCAATTTTGATTTTTGGGGGACAACCAAACTGAGCCCCTACCTTAAACATAGGTGTGGTTTCCGGGAAAACTATCGCCGACTTCTTGAAACGCTCCTTGCTGGGGTCAGGGGCCCTTCAAACTTCAAGATTACGTGCAACGCCGTCACTCTTCTTCCCAACCCGGGTCCGAAATGTCCCGGAGACCTAGGCAAAATACTTGGATGAAACCCCAGGTTGGCAAAAAAAAGGCGTTACCTTCGGGGAACTGCTTTGGGGGGTTTTGTACGAAATTCCCTAGAGGAAGTGCTTTACCAACGTCCTGCAAGACTCGTAACAGCGTAGATATTGCCCAAGGTTTATTTGTCCCTTCGGTCTGCCCCTTGGTGGGAGGTATGCAAAACAAGCAAAATTAATGTGGACGCAGAACAAATCCTTTCCAAAATCAGAGGAAATTTATTCCCCGGGCAAAATGATGTATCTGGTACCCCCGCAGCCGGAAAATGTTCTGGAAACTAGTTACGTCCTTTTAGCTGAGGGAAGACACACACGGAATGAAATGAGCGTTTCGTTTTTAAAAGTCTCACCCCCAAAAAGTATTTTTACCACCCGAGGTGGGTAACTCCACAATAAAGTCCATCGAAATAACCCCCCAAGGCGAGACGGGCAGGGAGCGGTTTAAAAAGACCAGTAGGTGAAACGCGAGGAACCCTTTTACCCGGGACAAACTTCAAAGAGCGGAATAGTCTTCACATCCTTCAAGCAGGTGGCCCCAAAAAAAAAGTTAACAATTCCTGCTCTTTTGTACCCCCCTATGACCAGCCTTTGAGTCGTGGCCAATTGAAACCGAAAATTTTCAGCCTCTGGACATAAATACATCGTCTCTAAGCCACACACCCTTCCGAAAGGGCAAAATTCACATTGTCAGGGGAGCTGCAAGAAATACGTCTCGTCATAGGCCACTTTATCCCTCCACAAGTTCCCTTTCCCGGAGCACCCAACAAAATTGGCCTCCGACAAGAGGTCTTCGACGGGGTCCCGGGCACGGAATCCACGTATGGATTCGGATAAATGCGTCAGCTTCCATTAGGGAACCGGGGGCGGTACGAAAATAAAATTAAAGGTTCAAAAACAAAACCCCACTACTTGCGGGAGAAAGACACCTGGCAGACTAAGGATTCCAAAATTCATGACCGTGAGTACTACAAATGCTGAGTTGCCCCCCCCCTCAGGGTTCTCCTTCCTTAAAAGGCGAAATTTTGCCAAAAGTTTTTTAATCGCCACATCATATTTCATTCTGCAGAAGAAAAACCTACGAGAGAAGAAGGCACAGGTCCAGCAAACCTTTGTCCCGGTACGTTGTGAAGGATAGCTCCCAATGCCCGTCAGACGCCCCCTCCACGAAAAAAAGGGTGCAGGATCCGGATGCTCAAATTGGCCGGGAAAAAAACCCCTTTCGGGGCGATCAAGGTTTCCCTGAGCTTGCGAAACCATTCAAACTTCTTCCCCTTCTGGTAAAGGGATGATGGGACGGACAATTTCTGAAAAATTTGGGAAAAACCCGTCTATAAAAGTTAGCAAAGCCAAGAATCGTTGTACTCCTTAATTTTCCCCTGGTCCCGGCCAGTCCAAGATTGCCTGGATCTTGCTGGACTCCATACAATCCCTGGGCGGATAACAAGCCTAAAAATTGAATTTCAAAACAATGAACTCAACTTTTCGAGTTGATGTACAAAATTATCCCCAAAACGTCTAAGTCGGTCTTGACATTTTCCGATGTTCCGAAAGGAGCAAAAAGATTAAGTGCACAAGGAAAATTACCACATTTTTGGGCCAAAAAAAATCCCTGAAAATGTCTTTGGGCTAAATGTTAAAAAACACGGGAGCGTTACAGAGCCCAAAGGCATCCCCAAAAATTTAAAAATTCCAAGGGGCATCAAAAGCTGTCTTCCTTTCGTCTCCGGCCGATAGGGATAAATTAAAAGCCCACGAAATCAAATTTTTGGTAAATATTTGGGGCCTGGCGAACTTTTTCCAACAATTTTTGGAAATTAGGGCAAGGGGGACCTGTTAAAAAGGTTCCCATTTAATCCCGGTAGTAAATGCGGGGTCTTAGAGTCCATCCTTCTATTTTTTTTTAGCTCCCGCTGGTGAAGAAGTGGTCGGATTAAACCCCTTGGGTAAATTCTATCTATATCTCTCGTAAAGATTTTAATTCCGGAGCCGCCAACGCGTAAACTGGCCGAAAGGAATCGCTGCTCCAGGAAGCAATTCTTTGGGGGAGTCAACGGTCTATTGGGGAATTTGATCTGCCTTCCTTTTATCACAAATGTCTGAGAATTCCTGATAAACAGAGGGAGAGTAGGTACCTGTATCACCTCTTCCAAGTTTGGGGAAAACGGAGCCGCCACATTTGGCTGAGGGAAAAAAAAACCTGCACTTGGGAGAAAGGTTATCCCCTTGGGTTCCAAATTGATGTTGGATTTTGTGACCGAAACGGGGAATTCCAAAAATTACAAAAAAATGAGGAAAAAATATTAACTGAATAAAGTTTTTTCTTGATGGTTGTTCCATCTTACCCCCCGGGGCACTGTCTCCCGTCACTGGTCCAGAAACTAATGGGGAAAACCATCCCCCGTTTCCTGTGTTGGGGCTCTTGTTTGTCTTTAAAAACCCATTTTTCCCTTGCAAAGAAGAATCATAAATTCCCACCGCTCAGAGTCTATCAGGGGCAGAACTTGAACCACTGTTCCCCCCACTGAATCTGTATAAAAGAGAACAATTTAAATTTTTCCCCCCTTGTTTTGGGGGAATCGGTCATATTGGGGGAAAAACCCACTAGATGTACTGGTTTCCGAAACTTCAGACTCCGTCTGGTTTCAAAACCCCCACTACCGCCAACCCCTTTGTTGGGTCCCCTGGGACTTAGGACAATTGTGAGGAAATGGCCCGTTTGACCACAATGAAACATAAGCGCTCACGGAGCGGTTTTTTCCGGCGTTCTTATTCTCACGTCCCGGATTCCCCCCAAAGGGCACCTCTCAGCCTCTCGGGGGTTTTTTCCCTGGGGTTTCCTGGACGGGAAAAGTAATTAGTAAAAGCGATTTACAGCGGCCCCCTTTTTTTTTGCGCGTTCGTTAAAGGATATCAAACACACAGTGCTGTTAAAAAAATTCAAACTCCTGTGGGGGACTCTGAAAGAGCTGCTACCTTGTCATTTGACAACTTTTCTAAAGATTGGTAATAAGCATTTTTTCCACTGGGGGTTTCCCCCACTAACCTTTTAAAAACAGTAACATATTCTATGACTCCGTTTCCCCTGGCTAAGGAAACAAGGCAATTTAGCGGGGAGCACGGCGGGGGGATCGTCGAACATTTTTTCCCATGGGTGCCAGAAAATTTTTCCAAATTATTTAGCGGGTATCATGCTTTTAACCTAGGATTTCCCAAGCCAGTGCACGTGATGTCAACAAATAATAATCATAGAACCCTTAATCATCAACCCGGGATAGGAGGCATGTAATCAAAAAAAAATATACTTGATTAACAAACCCCGGAATTTTACTTCGGTCACCATTAAAAAAGGAATGGAGGGAATTGGGCTAGGTGGATGAAGGCTAGTAGGTAGGCCTCCAGGATCCTAACCTAGAACGTAGATCTTGGAGAGCCTGACCAAAAACCCCCGTGCATTTTGTTAACCCGAGACCCCAAGGGTCTCTAATCTGATTGTGTGCGCCGCCACCCCCTGCTGCAAGGAGTTAACTAGGGTAAACAATTTGTCTCCCCGTGTCCCGTCATTGCCCAGCAGAATCCTCTTTTTTAGGCGGAATACCCTGAAATACTTTTGTGGGAACTCGAGGTTCTGATAGCGTGGGGCAATAACTCAAGAGGGGTTTTTTGAATGCAAATAATGTATTTGTAAAACACAAAAAAAAAACATTTTCAAAAAACCCGTAGTGACATGCAAGATCATATTATAACACAAGTCCAGTTATATGAATCGGAAAAAACCAACCTCTATAGCGGGGGGTAAAGTTTTACGACGGGGCTCACACAAAAGTGACCCAAAAGGGAAGCTGATGCCCGGGAACGTGGCTGGATTTACACCTGTGGGGTGTGAAGAGTCAATCCAGGGAGCAGAAAACCCCGGGAGGTCCAGGGAAAAAGTTTTAAACTCATTTTGGGGTTTTAAATTTAGAGAAGTCCCAAAAACAAGTTCATATTCCCCGTAAGATTCCGTAAAAGTTCCAACGCATCACCCGAGGTAAAGAGAAGGTTAAAAAGCAACTTCGAAACACAGTTCTTATCAGATGGAGTGAACCAAAGGGTTAAAAACCCCCAAATCAACTTTAGTGAAACACAGTGTGCAACTTACAATGCAGAGAATTTCAGAGCCATGGGAGAATGCGTGGTGAGAAACCTGAAGATAAGGTTATGCACTTTCCTGGTAAATCACAAAAATCTGTGAGGAACAAAACACTGGGGTTTCAGGGAAAAGGGAAACAGAAAATTTCCCGCAGTAAACAGCACCCCGACCCGGGGTTTTAAACAAAAGAAAGGAAATAGGGCACAGAAACACAACCCATTTAACAAACAAAATCATTGACAAGTTCCTAGAAAACCCGGAAACTGACATTTCTCCCCCCCTAAAGACGGGCCCCCCGGACGGTCCCTTACCCGGCCTGTCGGGTATCTCCCTGAAACTGAGCAAACTTCAGAGGGGCATTTAGTTACTTACTGGTTCCCAAAAATCATTTTCAGGAGAGAACCTTGCCATCTAACTAGAACTGAAGCCGGTTTCTTGAAGTTCCCCAATTAACAATATCCGTACCACGAATTGTTCTCGCCCTCAACCAACATGGGGGAGGGGAGGGACGAAAGTCCCCCGAAAATGTTAGGGAGACGGGTTTAATAAGGGAAAAATGAAAAACGGGTGTACCTTTTTAAAATCCGGGTACTTCAACCGACAGGCAACAGAGCCAAACCCCTGACTTAAAAGGGCCCATGAAATTTTTGTCCCGTTTCTCGAAGGAACACCAATTTTGATTCTTGGTGGCAACCCAAAAGAGTCTCCCACCTTTTTACATAGGGGCTGGTTTCCGGGAACTATCGGGCCCACTTCTTTTAAGCCCCCGTCTTGGCCGGGATCCCCCCTTCAAAATTTCTTGCAACGCCCTCACTCGTCTTCAACCGCTGGGACCCAAATCGTAAAACCGAGACCTAGGCAAAATCTTGGATGATAACCCCGGTTGGCAAAAAAGGCGTTTTTTTAAAATCGTGGGGAATGTTTTATTGTTGTACAAAATTCCGCTAAGGAAAATGCTTCAGCCCAATCGTCCTGCAATGCTGACGAACAGCGTAGATAAATTTTCTCCAAGGTTTTTATTTTTCCCTTCGGTCTGCCCCCTTGGTCTGAGGAGGTATGCGAAGACAAGCAAACATTAATGTGAGGCAGAACAAAAACCTTTCAAAAATCTAGAGGTAAATTGTATTCCCCGGGAGAAATATGTCATCTGGTACCCCCCGCAGCCGGGAAAAATTTTGGATAACTAGATCATGTCTCTGTAGCGAGGGGGAAACCAGCACACGGAATGAAATAGCAGCTTTCGTTAAAATCTCTACCACCCAAAATAGTTTTTTACCACCCGAGGTGGTAACTCCACAATAAATCCATCGAAAAAGACCCCCAAAAGGCGAACGTACAGGTAGCGTTTAAGAAGACCAGTAGGGAAACGCAGGAACCTTGTACCGGGCACAAAATTCACAAGGCGGCATAGTCATTTACATCCTTCAAGCAGGTAGGGCCCCCAAAAAAAACGAGTTAACAATTCCTGCTCTTTTTACCCCCCTATGCCAGCCCAATTTAAAGCGGGACCAAACTGAGAACTCGAAGCTTAAGCCTTGGGCCCTAAACATCGTCTCTAACCACCACCATTCCGAAGGACAAGATTTCCCTTGCAGGTGAGCTGCAAAAATACTACCGCATAGGCCCGCTTTATCCCCCTGCACAAGTCCCGGGTTCCCGGGGCCTCCCCAAAGAAATTTGGGCCCCCACAAGATGGTCTTCGACGGGGCCCAGGCACGGAAACCACGGGAGATTCGGATAAAAGCGTCAGCTTTCCCCTTACGTGAACCGGCGGTACGAAAAAATAAAATTAAAATGGGTTTAAAAACAAAACCCACCTAGCTTGTCGAGGGGAAAACACCCGGGAGACTTAAGGAATTCCAATTGCATGATCCTGGTCTATACCTGCAGTTGCCCCTGCAAAAAGGTTCCATTCCTAAAGGCAGAAAAATTGCCAAAAGTTCCTTATCTGCCCCATCATAGTTCATTCTGCAAAGAAACCTAGAGAGAAGAAGGCACACGGGGGCCCCCCCTTTTTTCTCCGGTCGTTGTGAGAGGTAGCTCCCCAAAGCACAGTCAACGCGTCCACCCCACGAAAAAGGCTGGGCAGGGCCGGATGCATCAATAGGAGCCGGGTAAAACCCAACCCTTCAGGCATAAAAGGGCCCTGGTTTGCGAAAACCTTCAAACTTTTCCCCCTTCTTGGTGAGAGAGTATGGGAGGGACAATTTCTGAAAAATTTCGGATAAACCGCTTAAAATTTAGCAAAGAAAAGAACTTTTTTTGTACTCCTTAATTTTCCGGTACCCCCCCCGTCCAAGATTCCCTGGATCTTGCTGGACTCCATTTTTCAACCCCCTGAGGCGAGATAACAACCTAAAAATTGAATTTCAAACAAGGAACCACACTTTTCGATTTTGATGTACAAATGATTATCTCCCTTTAAAGTACGGTTTGACATTTTCCCCCCTTTTTTTCCTTAAGGAAAGTCAGAAAAGTTTAAAGTTTCATCAAGGTAAATTACCACATTTGGTCCAATAAATCCCTGAAAATGTCTTTGGCTAAATGTTAAAAAGCAGCGGGGCGTTACAGATCCGAAGGGCATCACCAAATATTCAAAATGCCATACCGGCATCAAAAACTGTCTTCCTTCGCTCCGGGCCCTATACGGAGTAAATTTTATGCCCCCCGAAGATCTAATTGGGAAAAACTTTGGCCCCGGCGAACTCTTTCCAAAAAATTTTGAATTAGGGGGAACGGTACCTTTTCGAAAGGTTTTCCTTTTTTAACTCCCGGGAGTCAATGCAGGGTCTTAGGACCATCCTTCTACTTTTCAAAGAAAATTGGGGCCCCGCGTGAAGAGATGGCGGAAAAACCCTTTGGGTAAATTTTTCCCTCTATATACTCTCGTAAAAATTTTTTTTCCGAGCCCCCAACGCGTAAAAAGGCCGAAAGGAAAACGCTGCCCAGGAAGCAATTCTATGGGGCAGCATACGGTCTATGGGGGGAATTGATCTCCTTCCTTTTATCACAAATTCTGAGAATTCTGATAAATCAAGGGGGATAGGTACCTTTTCACCTCTTCCCAAATTTGGGTAATGGGGCCGCCCAGTTGGGTGATGGAGAACTGCTTCGGAGAAAGGGACTCCTTGTTTCCCCAAAGATGATTGGATTTTTACGTAACCCGGGAATTTCCCAAAATTACGGAAAATAGGAGAAGAAATTTTTAAAATGAAAAGTGTTTTTGAGGGTTTGGTTCCATTACACTCCGAGGCACTGTCTCCCGAACTACTGGGCCGAAACTAATGGAACCCTCCACCCTTTCCATAGTGATTGGTAAGCTCTTTTTGTGCTTTAACTGTTCTCTGCAAAAGAAGAATCCCGAAAACCCACCGCTCCCGAGTTAAACAGGCAAAACTTGATATCCCCTGTTCCCCCCACTGAATCTTAAGGAAGAAACAATGTGAAAATTTCTCCCCCTTGATTTAGGGGGAAATCGGATCAGTATTGGGGGAAAAACCCCATCTAATGTGACTGGTTTTCCCAAACTCAGACTCAGCGTCTGTGTTATCATAATCCCCCACTACGCCAACACCTTGTTGGGTCGCCTAGGGGCATTTAAGGGCAATTTATGAGGAAATGTCCGATTTCCACAAAAGAAACATAAACGCCACGGAGACGGTGTTCGCGGCGTTCATTATTTTCACGTCTCGCGTGAGTCCACCTTTCTGGCACCTCCTCCCTCTCGCGGGTTTTTTTCTGTGGTTTTCCCCTGGACGGAAGAGAGTAATTATAAGCGTTTTACAGGGGCCCCTTTTTCTTGTCTCGTCAGTTAACGGATATCAATGACACAGTGCTGTAAAACATTCAAACCCCTTTTAGATCCTGAAGAGCTAGCTCTCCTTGATTGCATTTGAAAAACCCTTTTTCTAAAGATTGGTAATAAAGTTTGTTTTCCCACTGGGTTCCACCACTAACCTTTTAAATTCAGTAACATATTCTATGATACCGTTTCCCCGGGCAAAGGAAAGCAAGGCAGATTCAGGGGTACACGGCGGTTTGGGGATCTCGAAATTTCCCCCATGGCGCCAAAAATTTGCCCAAATTATTTAGAGGGGTATCATGACTTTCAACCATGGGATTTCCCAAAAGCCAGTGCACGTGATGTCAACAAAAAAAATACATAAAACCCTTTAGATCTATCGCCCGGAGTAGGGGGCATGTACATAAAAAAATATATACATTGTTTAACAAACCCACGGAATTGACTTTGGGTCCCCTTTTAAAACGGAATGGGGGCAATTTGGGCATACTGGGGTGAGGTAGGCTCAGTAGTAAGGCCCCAGGCTCCAAACCTAGAACGAGATCTTGAGAGCCTGACCAAACCCCTGTGCATTGGGGTTTAAACCCGGACCCCAAGTCTCTAATCATTGTGTGCACCGCCCCTCCGCTGCAAGGAGTTAATAGGGTGAACAATTTGCTGCCGTGTCTCCGTCATTGCCCCAGCAGAACCCTCTTTTTTAGGCTGGAATATCTGTAATACTATTGTAGGAACTCGAGGGTTTGATAGCGTGGGGCAATGAAAAATCAGAGCGGGGTTTTTTTGAAAGAAATTGATTTGTGAAACAGCAAAAAAACCCAAAAAAAAATTTAAAAAACCCTAGTGACATGCAAAAGTCCATTATAATACACTCCCTTATATGAATCCGGGTATATAAGTCCTTGAACCTCAAGCGAGGGTGGTAAAATTCTTTTCGACGGAGTCCCCCACCAAATGTGACCCCAAGGGGAAGTTGATGCACAGGGGAACTGGCTGGGTTTACACACTGCTGGGTTGGAAAGTCAATCCAGGGATGCAGAAAAAAACAGGGGGGCCCCGGAACAAATTTTAAATTTGTTGTGGGTTAATTCAAGAAGTCCAACAACAAGTTCATATGTCATTTGATTCCAGTAAAGTTCCAAAAGCTATACCAGAGGTAATGCACAAAAGGGTTTTAAAAAGCAACATTCAGAAAAACGTTTTTATGATGGAGTGAACCAAGGTTAAATTCCCCAAATCAAAAAGTGAAAAACAGTCGTGAACTACATATGCAGAGAATGCCCGAGCCTGGGTTTAAAAATCTGTGGCTGAGAAAACCTGAAATAAAAGGTTATGCACTTTTCCCGGGTAAATACACAAAAGATCTGTGAGGAAAAAAGCACTGGGGTTTCAGGGAAACGGGAAACAGAATTTTCCCGAGTGAAGCCGCACCTGGCCGGGTTTTTTAAAAACCCAACAGGAATAGGGGACAAAAACAGCAAACTCCTTTTTAACAAAAGGGCAAAATCATTTACAAATTACCTAAAAACCCGAATACGACAGTAGGGGGATTACAGCCCTTTTAGGGAATGTAGGTGGATTTCATCCTTTGGGGAATGTAGGTGGTTTCAGTCCTCAAAGAGAATTTAGGTGGGTACAGTCCCTTTAAAGGGGAAGTAGGGCATTACAGTCCCCTTTAAAGGAAATTTGGTGATTTAAGTCCCTTCGGGGGAAAAGTAGGTAGATTACGTCCTTCTAGGGGAAATTTGGTGGATTTCGCCTTCATGGAATGTAGGGTGGTTAAGTCCTTTATAGGGGAAAGTAGGGGATTACTCCTTTTAGGAATGTAAAGGGGGATTACAGTCCTTCACAGGGAATTTATGTTGGGTTACAGTCCCTTCAAAGGAATTAGGTGGTTTGGGGTCCTTCATAGGGGAAAGTAAATTTTATTTTAGCCCATAGGGAATGTAGGGGGATTCAGTCCTTAAGCAATGTAGGATTACAGTCCCCCTAGGGGAAATTTTGGTGGATTACAGTCCTTGATACCATGACACCGTCAGGTTTTTTTTAAAAGAAATCTGATTTTTTTTTCCTATTTCTTAAAAGTTGTCTCTTTTTTCAATTTTAAATTTTTTTTGTTATATTTTATTTGTTGTTTCTAACCCTGAGATTCCTAACCCTGGTAATATTTACGTAATCAAAATAAAATTTTATCAGAAAATGACCCTTTTTGGGGGATGGGATCCCCACAAAACCTTCCTTTACGAAGAGGGAAAATCTTATTGGTGTTTGCTATCGATTTTCTTTTTGGGATTAGTTTCAAATTGGGAATAATCATTAACCCTTCATGCTCACCTTTTTTGCCCTTTAAAGCCCTTGCTTTTTTTTGCAATTCTGACAAGTGCCCCTTTTATGAGATAAACCGGAAGCTTAAAGGGACCCTACGATTCTGAGCTTTTTTTTCGGGACATTTTGGGTTTTCATTTTTAGAAAAAAATTTTTATTTCAAAAATTTTTTTGGTTTATTTGTAAAAATATGAAAATTTGGCAAAAAATTTTTAAAAATTTTTCGCTTTTTTTAAATTTTTAATTTTTATTCTGTTAAATCAAGAGTTATTGACACAAAAAAATTTTAAAAACATTTCCCCCATGTTACTTTACATCCATAATTTTTGGAAACAAAATTTTTTTTGTTAGGAGTTTATAAATTTTAAAATTCCCAGCGTTTTCTCATTTTACAGCAAAATTTACAAAACCATTTTTTTTGGTTACCCCCTCACGTTTAAAATCATTTTGAGGGGTCTATGGTAGAAAAAACCCAAAAGTGACATCTTTATAAAACCTGCACCCCTCAAGCACTCAAAACTAATTCAAGAAGTTTAAAACCCCTTTCGGTGCTTAAAGGGGGCTAAAGAAACGTGGAAGGGAAAAAATGGACTTTTAATTTTTCAACAAAAATTTTTTTTTGCATAAATTTTTTTTCATTTTTGCATGGCAACGGATAAAAAGGACCCTAACTTGTTGGGCAAATTTCTCCGGGTACGATCCCTCATTGGGGGTCAAAACCCCACTGTTTGGGCACGCGGGGCCAAAGGGGGAAGGAGCGCCATTTATTTTTAAAAGGAAAATATGCGGGAATATTTAGGGGTTTTTGCCAGCGTTTTTGGAGAGTCCCTGGTGCTAAACATTGGAGCTCCCCCACAAGTGACCCCTTTTTGGGAAAACTAGACCCCCCCGGAACTTAACTAGATGCTATGGCACTTTGTACCCCAGGTCTTCAAAATTGATCCGAAAAAAAAGAAAGTACTTTTTTTTTCCAAAAAATTTCTTTTAGCCTCAGTTTTTTTCTTTTTCACATGGGAACAGGATAAAAGGGATCCAAAAATTTGTTGGGAAATTTCCCCAGTACACAATACACATATGTGGTCATAAACCCCTGTTTTGGCGCACGGTAGGGCCCGAAGGGAAGGGGCCCATTTGACTTTTTGAAAGGAAAAACTAGTCCAAACGTTAGCTGACACCAGACGCTTTGGAGAGCCCCGTGTGCCTAAAAAAGTGAAAAAAAACCCACATGTGACACCATTTTGGAAACAAAACCCCTATGGAAATTATCAGATGTGTTATGAGCTTCCCAACCCCCAAGTTTCACGAAGTTTATAAAGCAGAGCAGGAAAAAAAAAAAAATTTTTTTTTCCTCAAAATTATTTTTAGCCCATATTTTTTTTTTTTCACAAGGGTAACAGGGGAAAAATTGGCCCCCAAAAGTTTTGTGCAATTTTCCTGAGTAAACCCAAAACCCCATATGGGGGGGAACCACTGGGTTTTGGCGCAGGAAGACCCAAAGGGAAAGGGGCGCCATTTTTGGGAAAGGCTTATGGAATGTTCTGCGGGGGTCATGTTGCGTTTTTCAGAGCCCCCCATGTGCCTAAACAGTAAAACCCCCCAAAGTACCCCATTTTTTAAAAATAACCCCCCAAGGGGAAATTATCCAAAAGTGTGATGAGCACCTGAAACCCCCCGGCTTCACAGAAATTTATAACAGAGCCTGAAAATAAAAAAACTTTTTTTCCTCAAAAAAATGATTTTTTTAACCCCCCAATTTTTTATTTTCCAAGGGGGAACAGGAGGAAATTGGGCCCCCAAAAATTGTTGAAAGCTGTCCTGAGTACACTATACCCCAAGTGGGGGTAACCCCCTGTTTCCGGGCACACGTTGGGGGTCAAAGGGAATATGACGTTTTTGGAAAAGCCACTTTGAGGGGAATGGGTCGCGACTCATGTTACTTTTGCAGTCCCCCCGAGTGCCTAAACAGTAAACCCCAACAATGCCCCCATTTAGAAACTAACCCCAAAAGCCTTATCTAATGTTGGGATATTTTGAACCCCAAAGGGCAGAAGAAGTTTTATAACCCCGGGGGATAAAAATAAAAATATCATATTTTTCCACAAAATGTCTTTTAACCCACAATTTTTTTTTTTTCCCAAGGGTAACGGAAAATTAGCCCCAAAAATTTGTTGCCAATTTTTGCCTGATTATGCTGATATCCTAAAAGTGGGAGAAAACACTGAGGGGCACACCGGGCCGGAAGGGGAAGTAGTGACTTTTAAATCCCGACTTGAGGAATGGCGGGGGTCATTTTACTTTTGCAGAGCCATGAGTCCCTAAACATAAAACCCCCCCCCAAAAGTGCCCCCCTTTTTAAAAACTGTCCCCCAAGGGAAACCCCTCAATGTGGGGTGACACTTTGAATCTCCAAGTTCACACAGAATTTTAAACGCAACGTAAAAATAAAAAATCTTTTTTTTTTCCAAAAAAAAATTTTTTTTAGCCCCCCAATTTTTTTCCGAAGAGTAAAAGGAAAATTTAGCCCCCCGAGTTGTTGTCTTTTTTTCCTAGTATTCTAAACCCCCAAGGGGGGGTTAAACACTGTTTGGGCACCGTCGGGCCTCGGAATAAAGGGAGCACTGTTGCTTTTGCGCAAATTTGCAGCAATCAAGGGTGCGCCATGTCGCGTATGGGACCCCCGATGTCCCCAAATAGTGGAAATCCCTAAATTCTAACTCCATCCCAAACCCCAACAACCTCAAACCCCCACCCAAAACTCTAACCAAACCCCAAACCCACAACCTAACCCTAATCCCAACCCTAACCCCAGAACCCCCCCTAACACTTATCCAACTCTAACCCAAACCAAAACCAACCCTAATCCCAACCCCCTAACCCAAATTTCCAACCTAACCCAAATTCTCCCCAAACCAAATTGTAACCGTAACCAAATTCTACCCTAATGCAAACCCCTGGGGCTAGGTTCTTTTGCGTTTTACCACCCTTAACACATAGCATTGACGGGGTGGGAACGGTATAGCATAACGCATTGCGTTATGCAAAACCCCCTAGCCGATGAATTGCAATGTTTATCTGTGCTAGCGGGGACCGAGCCCAACGCTGAACCGTGTCCGAGGGTCCTCACGAAATGACGGGACTTCACGAATGCAAGACCTTTACGGCATGCTCCGATGTGCCCGACAAGGGGGGGAAGGGGAGCTTAACAACTGCCATAACGCAAAAGAACCCAGCCTAACCTTAACCCAAGGATTTAGTGCGGATTAAGGGCCCGTGCACATGTTTCGGGTTTACGCGGTTTTTTTTTGCGGATTTCCCTGCGGTTTTACGCTCAATAATGGAATAGGTGTAAAAACGCGCGGGTCCGCACAAAAAATTGACATCTGCGGTTTAAAACCGCACCAAATCTGCGCTGAAAAAACCGCAGCATGTGCCAGCGGGTTTTTTTTTTTTTACCAATTTTTTTTCATTTTACGTACATGGTTTTTCCACAACGCTCGGATCCGCAGCAAAATCCGCAACGGTCATAGGAAAAAAAAAAAATTCTTTATTTTTTTATTTGTCCCTCCCTAGGGGGGTGAAAAAGGGGGCTTTATTTACTGTTTTGTTTATTTTGATCACGTGAGAAGTACACAGTGATAAAAAAATTTTTTTTTTTACACTAAGGCGCATTGCACATCGCCGGCCGGGGGGCCCGCACTGCGCATGCACCCGCCATTTTCCAAGTAGGCCCCAATGAAGACCCCGGGACGGACGCCAGAAGACCGGGAGAGGTGAGGGGATGGGGTGATTGGAAGGGGGGGGAGCGTCCCAAAAGCGGAGGGGAGATGGGGAGGCGGCAGAAACGAACGGCGGTGCCCGACGCCGCCATGAATCACTGGCAGCGCTGTTCACCGCGGTCACTCGGTGTGGGAGGGTGGGAACTCGGTGCCACCAGGGCCGTTTTCATTGCAGCATCGGCCATGGCTGAATTGAAAAATTTTCCCCAGATTTAGGGGTTGAAATATTACAGATTTCTCTGATTGGCTGTTTCACTTTTAACAGCCCCAAACAGAGCGATGTACCACGTGGGGGTTAAGCCACCCCCCTGTGGTGATTCACAAAGGGGCTTGGCCAGCAGGTGACCCCTCACTGAAAAACTTTATACGTTAACATGCTCACTTTTTTAAAATTTTACAGGTAATCCCCGACCCTCGCTCAAAATTACAAACCTGGATTTTGGCCCCGACTTCCAACCCCACCATGACAGCAGGGAACTAAAGCCCGTTCAATCTTCCTTTTTAAGGGGGTATTCCCCTGAACCTCTTTTCCCTCCAAAAAAGAAAACATTCATGGGATCTTCTTTTTTTCTCCCCCCTTTCCCCCGCATGACCCCAGGGATGGGTCTATTGGGTACTACAGCAAGGGCTTTAAATTTCCCGTTTTGAACTTGTTTTTTAGCTGAAGGGAAATGAGAGCTGTAAACAGCTATCGGTGGTGGGTGCCAATTTCAGACCTCCCCCGCTACATTGATTGGGGGGGGGACAATCAATGATAAGGGTAAGGATAGTACAAGGGTAGTCATCAAGTCCTGACTATAAAATTTTACTTTACTCCCCGAAATTTTTCACTGTTATCATACAGTCGTTCTAAGTAATAATCCTAAGCTTTTCCAAATCAATGTGCGCATTTATCGGATCGTAGTCTTCAGCTTTTCTCCCTGTGACAGATTGTTCTGGCCTATGTTTTCTGTGCTGCTGACCCCAGTTTTTTGGGAAGAATGTGACAGCGACTTTTTTTTCCTGTTTATGAAAGCCCAAACTTTTTCCGGGTTAAAAAGTTTGTTCAGGAACCACGTTTTTATTTGCTGGTTTAGAGCTCTGAAACAATGTCTAGAGTTGGGATCTGCAGAATAGTTTGATAAAAAGCTGATCTGAAAATTTTTCTCCTTCCATAGCATTGAATTAATGAGAAATTTCTAATTTTTTATCGCATTTTTCCCATACGTTGTGGCAATTTAGGTTAGCTTAATTGGGCATCTGTTAGTCAGGAAACCTTTTTACGGGGAATTTTGTCAGCGGGGATTTCACCTTAAACTTTTATAAAACTCTTTCAAACACAACAAAATACATACAGTTCTTTTCTCCATTACCGAGAAATCAAGGTATGAATTGATAGAAAATGAGGCTGAAGATTAGTTGAGTCTGAAGCCTCTGTCACTCCAGCTCATTCCCCCCCCCAGCACTGCCCCTTTTGTTTTAATGAGGGCTCCTTTCCCCGAAATGCCAACTTACAGGCTGCAGGCGAATTGGATTGCTGGCTTTTTTTGTAATGGTACAACTTAAATTTTTTGAAATGGAGAATCCTGCTACATATTTCTTTTAATCCATACCCAATTTGAGTTTTTATTTTTTAAAACCAAGCCACCTTTGTTTTCCCTTCCCAAAGCGCCGCTTCTAATGGACAAACTTTCGGGTTTTGGGAAAAAAATATGTGTGTACTTGGGAGTTTAAAAAAATTTTCCAAAGCATGCCCCCTATTTCTGAAGGTAAAACACTTAACTACCAACTCACCCATGTTCTTAGGGAAAAAAGGGGGGATATTGGCTTAAGAGTCATAGAAAAATTTGGTGGTCGAAGGGGAGAGAGGGAAACCTTTTCTAAAAATCGGGATGTCAATTTTTTTTTCCATTGCAAAATTGAATTTCTTCACAATAAAGATGAAGCAAAAAAAACACTGTGGAGATGTAACCTACATTGGAAACTGTGTGTGTTTTATAGGGGAATGAAGAGGTCCAGTCCCTTTAAGGGGAAAGTAGGGGTTACATCCTTCAAGGGGAATGAGGTGATTACATCCTTCATAGGAATGAGGTGGATTACAGCCCTCAAAGGGAAGTAGGTGGATTTCATCCTTTATAGGTAAGAAGGTGGAGTACATTCATTCAAAGGGAATGTAGGTGGTGACAGTATTCATAGGAAGAGGTGGTTACAGTCCCCTTTTAGGGAAGTAGGTATTACAGTCCATCAAAGGGAAAAAGTAGTGGATTCGGGCCTTCTAGGGAATGTAGGTGGATTCATCCTTTATAGGGAAGAAGGTGGATTCAGTCCTTCATAGGGGGAAAGTAGGGGGATTTCAGTCATCAAAGGGAATGTAGGTTGGGTTACAGTCCTTCTAGGTAATGTAGGTGGAGTACATTCATTCAAAGGGAATGTAGGTGGATACAGTACTTCATAGGTAATGTAGGTGGTTACAGTCCTTTTATAGGGAATGTAGGTGGGTTTCAGTCCCCTCAAAGGGAATTAGGTGGGTTACAGTCCTTCATAGGGAAAAGTGGTCGATTTCAGTCCTTCAAGGGGAAAGTAGGTGGTTTACAGTCCATCAAAGGGGAAAGTAGGGGGATTACAGTCCTTCATAGGAAAGGGGGTTTAATTAATTTATTTAAAGGGGAATGAGGGGGAAACAGCTTCAGGGTAATGTAGGTGGATTACTCCTTTATAGGGGAAGAGGTGGATTACAGTCCATCAAAAGGACTGTAGGTGGATTACGTCCTTTTATAGGGAATTAGGTGGATTACAGTCCTTTAAGGGAATGTAGTGGATTTCAGTCCATCAAAGGGAATTAGGGGGTTTTCAGTCCTCATAGGAATTAGGTGGTTTTTCAGTCCTTTTATAGGGAATGTAGTGGATTTCATTATTCAAAGGGAAAGATGTGGGGTTATAGTCCTTCATAGGGAAAGTAGGGGATTACAGCCTTCATAGGGGAAAGTAGGTGGACTAAGTCCTTCATAGGGAATGTAAGGTGGTTACAGTCCACAAAGAGAATTTGGCGGAATTTCATTCCCTTTAAGGGAATTAGTGCATTACAGTCCTTCAAAGGGGGAAATTTGGGGAATTAGAGTCCTTCATGGGGAATGTAGGTGGATTACGTCCTTTTAAGGGAATTAGGGGGTGTTTTTGAATGCTTTTAGATGAGTTCTGAGCAGAGGGGCTTCCTCTGGTGGTTCCAAAACGTGCTGGTCTGCCAGTGAAAATTGTGAGGGCTGGGGGTCAGGTTACTGATGGCTTATAAAGGGGGGTCACCTTCCCATCAGGGTTGCCGGGGTCAATTGTTCTGGTCTGAATCCTTTATTCCTGTTTCCTTGTAGCCTCTGTGTCGTGTCTGCATCCCCTGCTAACGATAAGACATTTTCTTCTTTTTGTTTTTGTGCTATTTTTTGCATTTTTTGCCCTCCCTTTCTGTGGGGCCTTCGGGGTCCCCCCGGGGGCTTTTGCCCTCTCATTTTAGTTCACCCATTATGTTGTACTTTGCTTTTCCCCTTTTTTTAGTGGCTTGCTGTTTTTATTTTGTTACACCCGAGAACTAAAATTTGGTGGTAGGGTCTGGATCTCAGGTTTTTTGAAATTAGTGTGTTGGTGCTTTTCAGGGGTTTTTTGGATTGCGTAAGTACCCTTCTATCCCCTTTTTATTTAGTTAGTTTGGGCCCCAGCGTTTGCTCATACTATTTTCTTTTTGTTCAGTATTTATCTTGTCTAACCCCCATTACAGTTTGGGGGGTTTCTATTGTCTTGGGGGCTGCTCCGGGGCAGATACTTTCCTATTTCATCTTTTGGTGTAGTTTTGTTTTTCAGCTTGACGAGGCGTCTAGGGCAACGTAGGAAGCTCCACGGGCTGCCTCTAGTTGTGGTGGTTAGTCAGGGGGACTGCTCTCATAGTTTCCAACTGTCTGTGTATTGCCTTTTTTTTACCTCACTCCTCGCTACCAAACATAACAGTACACCGGGGCCAAAATAAAATTGTGTGGTACTCACAGAAGGGAAAAAAAAAAAAAAAAAAAAGGGGGTTTTCAAAAAGTCAGAGATATTTTCTGTTTGTTTCATTTTTTTTTTCCCTTGTACTCTGGGGGCTGGGGGGGATTTTTTCTCTCAATGGAGTTTGCACAGTTGTCTGGCCGGTGGATCAGCTTGCCCCTGAGGTTCAGAGTATTGCTACCTATCTTGCTGGTTTGCCTTTGGTTTTGGGGGCCTAGGATTCCCATGCCAATTTGTTTTAGGGGATCCCAGCTAAGTTTTTAAATTTAAAAAAAAATTGTAAATTGTTTTTTGCCTTAAAATCTAAGTCCTCAGGGGAAACCCGCGCAGCAGTTCAAATTTAAACATCTCTCTCCTGGCGGGGATCCTCAGGATTGGGGTTTTTCCCCGACACCTGGGGTCCTGTTTTGAGTGATGTTGTGCTTTTTTTAGGCTTTGGGGTTATTGTAGATGACCCCAATGTCACTGACAAGCTGAAAAACCCTTTGTGGCATAAATCGGGGGGCTTGATGACGCTGAGTTTACTGTCAGAGATTCCGGGGTGGCAGCCCTGCCCAAATGGAATACGCCTTTTTGGGCCCTTTTCCGGAAGGGTCTGTCAGAAAATGTAAAGGATGTTAGGGTGATTCCCGTCCCCTCTGGTCTAAATGATTCTATGTCAAAACGATTCAAATTGACAGCGTTTGCGTGAGCGGGAAGTTGGGGGAAGGGGGTTTGCCTTGTGAACAGTTCTGACCCATCAGTGTAATAGAGTGGTGTTGGGCACACGTCATGATTTTCAAAAGCGCAGGGGTTTTTTTCTCTGTGGTGATCCCTCTCATGCTATTTCAGTCTGCCCTAAGCGGGGAAGACTTTTTGCACGTCGTTGTCTTGGTTTTTTCCCCAGCCCCAAAAGTTTTTATTAACTGTCCTCGAAATGCCTCTGTCCTCATTTTCTGTCAGCTTTCGTGATTCGGGAGCAGCTTTTAAACCCTGATGGATTTTGATTTTGCTAATTTGTGGGTTTTCCCCCTTGATACCCCTAACAGAAGTCATTCCCCTACTGGGGATCGTTTCTACCCCTTGGCTGAGAAAAAACCCCCATTTTTCTATTAGGTGATAAAGGGTTGAACCTATCACCAGGAGTGCTGCAAATTTTTTGTTCGTATAATCTGCTGCTTACGTGGGGTTTTTCCCTTGGATACAGTCTCAAAACCCTTTTTTGGATTGGAAATCTGTGTCTAACCATTGGGGCTCCCAATGTTTTAAATACCAACACTCCTGTTTTTTCTGCCTCCCCCCCAGGCTCAGGATTTTTCCTGACTTTTTGATTGTTTTTTCTGATGTGTTTAGCGAAAGTAAATCTGATCCTTTTCCTCCCATAGGGCTATGCGCGCTATTGAAATTTGTGCCTGGTAAAATAAATTCCCCCAAAGGCCCTTTTTAACTTGTCTGTACCTGAACATGAGCATGCGGTTTAATCAAGGAATCATTGGGAGAAGGGGCATATCAGACCATCCCTTCACTCTTAGGTGCCGGTTTTTTTTTGTGGCCAAAAAGGATGGGTTTTTGAGGCCGTGTATTGATTATCGTCCTTGAACAAAAATTATGTGAAATATCAAAACCCTTTTTCCCTTTATTTTTTTACCTGTTTTCCAGGGAAAAAAGCTCTTGGTTACCAAATTGACCCCAGGGGGGGGTATAACCTTATTCGCATTTAAGAGGGGATGAAGGGGAAACGGGATTCAATACCCCCGAAGGGCATTTTGAGTACCTGGTGATCCCTTTTGGGGTCCAATGCTCCTTCCGTCTCCATTCCCTTTATAATGACAATTTTTAGGGGTTTGTGGGGCAAATTTCTATTGTTTATTTGGATATATCTTATTTTTTTAATGACTGGGGCTCTCTTGAAACATGTTCGAACTGTATTCCAGATTTTTAGAAGGAAAGCTCTGTATGTAAAGGGGCAAAATGTCTTTTTTGGCTACGAGGATCTCATTTTGGGATTCATTTTGTCCCCATTGTTATTGAAATGGACCCCCTCAAGGTTCGGCCCCCTGTGATTGGCCAACCTACTCATAAAGGGTCTTCAAGTTTTTGGGTTTTTTCCAATTTTTTATCGGGAAATTTTTTTTTGGGAATTTCCGGGTTTTTGTTAAACCATTAACTGTTTTTACCAGAAAAAGGGGTTTTGATGTGGGAATTGGCCCTGAGCAGTCTCTGCATTTTGGGGAAATTAAGCGAGATTCACTTCTGCTCCGTTCTACGGCAGCCCCTTTTTTCCTGCCATTTCAGTGGAGGTTTATGCCTCTAAATTTGGGCAGGTGGTTTGTCCCAAAAAGATCCAGAACTCTAAAAGTAACCCCTTTTGCCTTTTTCTCTCGAAAATTTTCTCCACTGAAGTAAATTTTTACGTGGGAATCGGATTTTGGCCATGAATGGGCTTTTGAAGATGGAGACTTGGGTGGGGGAGCCAAACATCAGGTTGGGGGTCCTTTAAAACGGACCATAAAAGAATCTGTTTCTATCGGGAAATTTTCCAAGCGATAAATCCTTAACGGGCCCGGTGGGCTTGTTTTTCACACTTTTTAATTTTGGGGTTTCCTTTTTTCCCCCGGCACTAAAATTTTAAAGGCGGATCCCCCTCTCAGGGCTTCCTTCGACTCCCTGAGTTATCTGATCCTTCTGTTTTTTTAAAAGGGGGTGTAGTTCTTTCCGCCATCTCGCCCAATTTGAACTTGCTCGGGAGGGTTCGGGAGGATGGGCCCCGCGGCTGCCCTTGGAAAATTTTTGTCCCGGATCAGTGGAAAAAAGTGTGATTTGAGATTCATTGTCCGCTTGGCTGGCATCCCAATTTTTGGTACCAGAGATTTGGGTTAGGGGCCCTTTTTTGGGGGCCTCCCTTTGTCTCGTGATGTGGGGAATTTGTGCACCCTGGGGGACTTCTCCGCTCCAGCCTTGCTCTCGCCTAGGGGTTTGTTATGCCTTTGCCTGTGCCCAAGAGCCCAGGGGACCCATACCTATGGTTTTCATTTCCCCCTTCCTGTTTCTCAGGAATACCCCCATCTGGGTAATTTTTTGATGGGGTTTTTTAAAAATATACATTTGTGCCATTCCCTAAGTTGCCTTCCTTCTAAATTGGTGCCCGTTTTCCTTTTAAATTGTTTTTACACCTTTTCCTGAAAATGTGCGGGACAGAGGAGTCCTTTTTTTTTCCAATTTTGGGGACTTTTTGTTCAAAACGGGGTTTCAATTGTCTTTTCCCCTGGCATTTTATCCTCAACCAAGGCAAACTGAGAAAACAAACCAGACATTGGAGATTATCCTAAGATGCTTTGTGTCGCTGCAGGAGATGGGCTCTTTTTTGCCTTTTGGCTAGTTTGCTTTTTAATAATAGGCTAGCTCTGGCCCTTTGATGTCTCCCGTTTTTCTGTAATTCTGTTTTCACCCTCGTTTTTCTTCAGGACAACGGGGCTTCTGTCTGTCCAGGGTTTGACTCTTTTGTGGAGCGTATGCAACAGATTTGGGCCCAGGTAGTGGGGGGTTTGTCCCCTTCAGGAGAAGGCCCAGGGTTTGCTAACCGGATAGACTGAGGCCTCGGTTTAAAAGTGGGGGACTTGGTCGGGTTGCCCTAAAAGAAATTCCTATAGAGTGGCATCTCCTAAATTTAACCCTGGGTTTTTGGGGACCTTATAAGATCATGGGGGATTTTAAATCCTTTTTCTTTTCGTTTGCTTCTTCAGGGACATTTAAGATCATAACTGTTCCAAAAACCCCTTGTTGAAAGGTTTGTTGAGCCAGGGGTTTCCTGCTGCTGTCCCCCCTGACCCTGTTTTGGTTTTTGAGGGAAATCGGGGTATGTGGTTGAGAAAATATTAATTCTCTTTTTTTCAGACGAAACTCCAGTATTTGGTTAAAGGGAAGGTTTGGTCGGGAAGACAATTTCTTGGGTGTTTGCTTCGGACACCCATGCTGGGGAGACTTATCCGTGCGTATCATAAACTCATCCGACCGGGCCCTGGTTGCTCAGGTGAGGGTTGGGTGACCCCCCCTCAAGGGGGGGGTACTGTTGTGAATGGGTTTGAATGAGTTTGACAGGCTTCCTCTGGGGTTAAAAGCGGGCCCGGTCTGTCCAGTGAAGTTGTGAGGACTGGAATCGGGTGTTACTGACTGCTTATAAAAGGGAGTACCTTCCAACGGGGTTGTGGTGATCAATTGTTCTGGTCTGAATCCTTCATTCCTGTTTCCCTTTGTACCCTCTGTGTCGTGTCTGCCTCCTGCTAACAGTAAACATTTTTTTCTTTTTGTTTTTTGTGCTATATTTTGCATTTGTTGATTCGTGGGGGCCTTATTCCCCTCCTTTGCCCTTATTTATTTTTCCCATTTTTTATGTACTTTTCTTTTCCCCCGGGGGGTTTTTTCAGTGTTTGCTGTTTTGATTTTGTTACACCAGAGAATAATTTAGGTGGTAGAGGTCGTTTTATCTCAGGTTTTTTTTTAAATTTAGTGGTTTTGGGTTTGGTTTTTCAGGGTTTTTGGGTTTGCAGTAAGTACCCCCCTACCTTTTCTGTTTATTAGTTTGGCCCCAGTTTTCTCTACTATTTTTTTTCTGTGTCAGTATTTCATTTGAAACCCCCATTACATGTTTGGGGGTTTTTCTTTTTGTTTTTGGGGGTTCTGCTCCGGGGCAATAGCTTTCCTATTTTATTTAGGGTATTTAGTTTCTCAGGCTTGTGACAGGCGTTAGGACCAAAAGTGGAAACCTCCACGGTGCCCCTAGTTGTGGGGGTTGTCAGGTACTGCAAACTCAAGTTTCCAAAATGCCTGGGGTATTGCCTTTTTTTTTCCTGCCCCTAAACTACCAAAAACATAACAAGGTGGATTACAGTCTTCATAGGGGAAAGTGGGATTACAGTCCCTTTAGGGGAATGTAGGTGGGTTACAGTCTCAAGGGGAAATTTTTGTTTATTCAGTCCTTCAAAGGGGTTAGGTGGGTTCATCCTTCATGGGAATGTAATGGATATAGTCCTTCAAGGGAATTAGGTAGATTACATCCCTTTATAGGGAATATAGGTGGAAATTTTCGTCCTTATAGGAATGTAGATGGATTAAGTCCTTCATAGGGAATGTAGGTGGATTACGTCCTTCATAGGGGGAAAGTGGTGGATTTCAGTCCTTCATAGGGAATTAGGTGGATTCCCGTCCTTAAGGGGGAAGTTTGGTGGATTACAGTCCTTCAAGGAATTAGGGGATTACGCCTTCAGGGGGAAGTAGGTGGGGTTACAGTCCTTCACAGGGAATTTAGTTGGATTTACAGTCCTTTTTAGGGAAAGTAGGGGGATTACAATCCTTCATAGGGAATGTAATGGATTTTAGTCCTTTATAGGGGAAAGTAGGTGATTACATCCTTTAAAAGGGGAAAGTATTTGGGTTCAGTCCTTCATAGGGAATGTAGTGGGTTACAGTCCCTTTAGAGGGATATAGGGGGTTACGTCCTTCTGGGGGGTGTAGGTTGATTACATTTCCCGGGGTATTGTTGGTTCGTCCTTCATAGGGAATTAGTGGATTCGTCCTTATAGGGGAAAGTAGAGGTTTTAGGCCTTCAAGGGAATGTAGGTGGGTTAAGTCCTTCATAGGGGAAAGTAGGGGGATTAAGTCCTTCATTTGGGGAAAGTAGGTGGATTTCAGTCCCTTCATAGGGAATGTAGGGGGATTAAGTCCTTCAGAGGGAAGTAGGGGGATTTCAGTCCTTCTAGGGAATTTTAGGGGTTACATCCTTCATGGGGGAATGTAGGGGATTTTCGCCTTACAGGAATTTTTGTTGGATTACCCTTTAAAGGGGAAATTTGGTGGATTACAGTCCCCTTTTATGGGAAAGTAATGGGTTTATGTCCCTTTAAGGGAATGTAGGGGATTACAGTCCTTCATAGGGAATGTAGGTGGAAATTTCATCCTTCATAGGGGAAAGTAGGGGGTTACTTTTTTCCCTTTATGGGAAGTGGTTGATTAAGTCCTTCACAGGGGGAATTTAGTTTTGGGTTAAGTCCTTCATAGGGGAATATAAAGGGGGATTTCATCCTTTATAGGGAATGTAGAAAGGATTATAGTCCCTTTATAGGGAATGTGGTGGAACAGTCCTTCATAGGGGAAAGTAGGTGGATTCAGTCCTTCATAGGGAAGTAGGTGGATTTCCCGTCCTTCAAAAGGGAAAAAGTAGGGGGATTACAGTCCCCAAGGAATGTAGGGGATTACAGTCCCTTCATGGGAATGTAGGTGGGTTACAGTCCCCACAGGGGGTTTTTGGGATTACTTTTTATGGAATGTAGGTGGGTTACAGTCCTTTATAGGGAAAGTAGATGGATTATAGTCCTTATAGGGGAAAGTAGGTGGATTCAGCCCTTCTAGGGAATGTAGGGGGTTACAGTCCCTTTATAGGGGGTGAGGTGGATTACTTTCCTTCATGGGGAGTAGGTTGTTACAGTCCTTCACAGGGGTTTATGTTTTTTACAGTCCCCTTTATAGGGAAATTTGGGGATTAAGTCCTTTTATAGGGAAAAGTAGGGGGGATTACAGTCCTTCTAGGGAATGTAGGTGGATTCAGTCCTTATAGGGAAAAGTAGGGGATTACAGTCCCCTTTATAGGGGAATGTAGGTGGTTACATCCTTCAGAGGGAAGTGGGGATTAGGGTAAGTCACCGATCGGAATAATTGCGTTTTTTCCTGGTTTTTCCGCGGTTTTTTCCCCGTAAAAACGCGATAAAAACGCAACCATTAAGCACCTATACATTTTAATTTATTCCGCATGCTTTCCCCATGTTTCGTTTTTTTCCGCGAAAAAAAAACCTTAGCGGAAAAATAGCAACATGTTCTTAATTTTGCGGGAATGTAAGCGGTTTATTTTGGGTTTTTCCCAGGGTCTGGGGGAGAGGAGACTCTCCTCCAGGCCCGGGTCCATATCCCTGTAAAACAAAAATAAAAAAAAAATAAGAATTCTCACCCCCCGGGGGGCCCCCCGCGCCTTTTCCCCCGGCCCCCCCCCAGCCCTTCCCCCCTTCAGCATGCCCGGGAACTTCCGGTCCCCCGGAGTGGGTTTGCGAGAATCACCCAATGGGGTTTTTTTCCCGGGGTTGGGGGATGGGGGATTTTGAAAGCATCCTGGGACCGGAGTTGCCCGGGGGCGTCACGAGAGGCGGGGGGGCTGCGGGGGGCGCCGGAAAGGGGAGAATATTATTATTTTTTTTTTTTTTTATTTTTTTTACATTAGACTTTTTATTTTTGATGCGGCATAGGCGGGACAAAAAGTAAAAAATTGGTCCTCGTGTCAAACACTATGTGTGACTCGTGTGACCAAACCCGCAATCATTTTCCAAGCGATGCTACAGATCGCTAAAAACGCAGCATTTTGCAACTATTACCTTGCAAAAACCCATTTTTTCTGGGCGGGAATAGCATACAAAAAACGTGCGTATTTTCCGGGGGGAGAATGCGGGATTGCCGGGAAAATTTCCGGGCAATCCGCAACGTGTGAACTTAGCCTTACGTCCTTATGGGAATGTAGGTGGATTACATCCTTCACAGGGAATTTATGTTGGATTACGCCTTTCATGGGAATGTAGGTGGTTTACGTCCTTCATGGGAAATGTAGATGGATTATAGCCCTTTAAGGGGAATGGGGTGGATTACAGCCCTTCATAGGGAATGTAGGTGGATTACAGTCCTTCAGAGGGAAATTGTAGGGATTAAGTCCTTCATGGGGAATGTAATTGATTCAGTCCTTCACAGGGAATTTATTTTGGGTTTACAGTCCTTCATGGGAAAAATGTAGGTGGATTACAGCCCTTCATAGGGAATGTAGAGGGGAATTATAGTCCTTAAAGGGGAATGTAGGTGGATTAAGTCCTTTCATGGGGGAATGTAGGTGGTTTACAGTCCTTCAAAGGGAAGTATTGGGATTTTACAGTCCTTAAAAGGGGGAATGTATGGGGATTCAGTCCTTACAGGAATTTATGTTGTTTCCAGCCCTTTCAAAGGGAAATTTAGGTGCATTAGATCCTTCATAGAGAATGTAGATGGATTATAGTCCCTTCAAAGGAAAATGTAGGGGGGGGGGGGGGGATATACCCTTCATAGGGAATTTAGGTGGATTACTCCTTGATACCATGACACCTCGGGTTTTTAAAACGAATATTGAGTTTTGTTCCATTTTTTCTTAATATGTTGCCTTTTTTTTTCGTTTTTAATTTGTTTTTTTATATTTATATTTGTTGTTTTCTAACCCCGAAAATTCCTAATTTCCCCTTGGTGATATATTACAGTAATCAAAATAAATGATTTTACAGAAATGACCCTTTGGGGGATAGGTCCCCATCAACACCCTTCCCTTTTAACAAGATAAATCTTAGTTGGTGTTTGCTATACGATTTTCATCTTGGATCTTTTTCAAATGTGGGAATGAACTTTTAAAGCTTTGCATAAGCTTTTTTTGCACTGTCATTTTATTTTTCTTGTTGGGGTTTGTGTTCCTTTACCCGAATCTCAATATTTTTTATGGTCACAAATTTTTTGATTATATTCATAAAAAATATTTTTTCTGTTGTCACCGTGCTTAGGAATGAAAGGGGCCCCCCCTCTTTTTAATTTTATTAAAATTCACTTTCTTATTAAATTAAACTTTTAGGGTTTGTCTCCCCTATCTTTTTCATGTTTTTTGGAAAATTTAAAAGGGTACACGTCACACAGCCTTTATAGGGGTTTTTCGTTTCAGAATTCATATTTAATCTTTCTTACTTATGCGTATAGTCTTTTTGGCGCTATTATGGGTTATTGTGACTGTATTCTCCCCTTTTCCCTAACCCCACAAAAGATTGTAAGGCTATTTTTTTTTTTTTTTGTGTCAGGCATATCCGCTTTTACCTATGGGCGGATCTGGGGCGATTTTGAAAAAACTGATGCAACTGTCAGTTTTTTTGCGGGCGACCTGACCCTTTTTAACTCGAAAAAATAACTTTTCCTATGGGAAAAAGCAGTAGCAGTCCGGACGAAGAGGAGAGAGAGAGGACGGAGAGAGAGGAAAGGAGAGAGGGAAGAGAGAGAGAGAGAGAGAACCCTTGGGTTCCGGGTCAGTCTTTGCGGATTTTACAAAAACTGGTCCGGGTTTCCTAGACTTCTATTATTTTCCGGCTCCTGATGCGCCGCTTCAGACACATCAGGGGGGCTCCAAAAAAAAAAAAGTTTTCAGTCACGTCTTATCCGGCCGCCGGGAAAGTACATTTCCCATGGATCCGGCCAAAAACGGATGCAACCAATGACATCAGGCGGATCCGGCCTAATGAAAGCAATGCCAAAAAAACGCATTTCCGATACCGGATGCGTTTTTTAAAACAGCCGGAACGCGCCTAAATAAAAAAAACTGATGTGTGAAAGCAGCCTAACCGGTCAGTGCGCAGCCTGATGTGTGGTGAGACGGAAAAATTGCTGACGGCCCCATTCACTGACACATGGGTTACTGACATACAGGAGTTCCCTTATCCCGTGTGTGTCGGAAGGTAATCAAGTGTCTTCCGATCCCAACAGCCCCAAATGTGTCACCGAAAGGAGGTGCACCTTGGGGTTTCTATGTAAGTAAAGATAGACACACAGTATGGGCCACGGCCCCAGAGGAAGCCAAGGGAAAAACGCGTTTGGGGGGCTGCTAGGTGACATCCCCTGGGTAACTGGGTAAGAGTGTCTTTTTTTTATCTGTGATAAAGTAATGAAGGTATTTTTATTACCTGTACCTTTGATACGTATTTCTTATGCACATGAAATTTGTATAACAGCGAAATTTTACCGTAATTAATCCTCAGCACTGCACTTCCCAAAAACACAGGAAAAAAGGTTTCATGCTCACCCCATCCCAGGATTAAAATGATAGTGGGTGTCTATTTTTAAACACCTTATTCACTGATTTTACTTAACAGAATGATCTTGTTTGCCGTGTACTTTGTTTAAAATAATAAAAATTATGATATTTTACTTGGGAGATAAACTCCATTTTTTTTTGGTATCCTTAATTTGGGAGGTAAATTTTTGACAGAAATTTCCCCCTGATAGGCATTCTCCTCTCCATGGTGAAAAAAAAAATCTTTTGAATTTTTAAACATGTCAGAGTGGCTCACTTAGCATTCTATTTAATTCTGAAAAGCTCGGCATTTCAATACAAATGGATGGGAAGGCTGGGGAGCAGGCGGTAAAGTTTTCCCCAAACGCTAGAGGTAAGTGATAACTCTTTTCCTATATCAAAAAAAGGGAGAGAACTGTCAATCCCCGCACAGCACCGGGAAAAAACTGCCTGTTGGCAGACAAACTTGTACCCCTGCTGTAGATTTCGGGGGGAAACATCCAGGCTACAATTGTCAAGGGGTCTTTTTACTGTCTTGGGGGTTTGGGAGAGGGATGTGTATTTACTGCAATTTATCCACCCCCTTTTCCCCCCTTTCCTTTCATTGCTTTGCACAAAAAGGGTTTGGGTTTTCCTTGGGATCAATGATATATGTTGCCTTTTCTATAAAGGGGTGTGTTACAAATTCATGGTCAGCCCCTAAAATCTTTATGATAACACAAAACAAGGAAGATTTTGCTTCTGATCATTGTTGATTGTGTTAAAATTTTTTGCGACAAAAAACCCCCTTGAAATTTTCCTGCCCATTCAGTAACCCGGTTTTAAACTTTTTTTGGAAGATTTTTTTTTATATTTTCAGGCTGTCTATGAGTGTCCACAATACTACTTGGCTGTTGTGATTTTATAGCAAGCAAAGTAGAAATTTCCCGATCTTTGAATTGCAAACTCGGGAATTGTCACGCTGGGGACAGGGAACAGCTGGACGCTGCCCGCAGAGGGTGTAAAATTGCTTGCAAAGATTCTGCAAAAATTATTTCAAATTTAAGCAGCTGTAAACTAACAAAAGTCGATCGGAAAGCTAAAATTTCTCGTCATGTCGGGAAAAGTCGCAATACCGTTCATTTGTGGAGAGTACAAGCTTTTGCCCCAAAGATGCACCATGACAGCTCTCATCCCAAAAGCAGACCTTTTAAAAAAATCCTGGGGTTTCAAGGCGTTGAGTAGATGTGCTGTTGTTCTTACAGGTTTTTTTTCCTAAGTCAACCCTTTGCGTCCCAAAGATTTTGGGAGGAACAGAAGGATCATGTGCCAACTGTTACTTGTCTAAACCCAAAAACTTGTTTTAC
>JARQOD010009742.1:0-30145 GCA_033576555.1 Oophaga sylvatica
AAGCAGAACCATCAGTATGGGAGAGGGAGACACAGCGGAGGCCGGAACTATAGGAGCAGCTCATAGATAAGACGAGTGACGGGAAGCAGAACCATCAGTATGGGAGGAGACACAGCGGAGGCCGGAACTATGGGAGCAGCTCATAGATAAGACGAGTGACGGGAAGCAGAACCATCAGTATGCGAGAGGGAGACACAGCGGAGGCGGGAACTATGGGAGCAGCTCATAGATAAGACGAGTGACAGGAAGCAGAACCATCAGTATGGGAGAGGGAGACACAGCGGAGGCCGGAACTATGGAGCAGCTCATAGATGAGGCGAGTGACGGTGACGGGGTCGTCTCGTCAAACACTCGTCCTCCAGTCACTCCAGATTAGATTAAGAGCATGGGTCGACCAATCAAAGTATGAGTCAGACACAAGGCTGGTTCAAACTTAGAGCACGCTCAGGAATGGTACTAGTAGCACCGATCTCAGCAATGTCCTGTCTTTATTAGCATACATGGGATTATATAGACATAACAAACAGGATGACCCACGTGGGGTAAGCTATATTCATCTAATATCCGGCCAGCCCTGATTGGCCCATGTCTCCAGACAGATGTTGATGTCGTCTTCAATTGTTAAATGTCATTGTGGTCGTCACCAATGGCTTGATTCAACTTTGTCTGTCAGAAGTAGGCGTTGATCTGGGTCAATGTCTCAGGAACAGATGTTGGCGGATACTGGTGCTATCTTTGAACTAAGTTTCGATATGAATCATGCGAGGTAAGGAAAATACTTGTCTTCAGAGCACACAAGCATATATATATATATATATATATATATATATATGAAAATATAAGAATATAGAAATGGACATATGACATTAGACATTGGGCATATTATAATTGTCCTTTGCAATTGCAATCATGGGCAAACTGTTTATGTTTAGCATCTATCATTTCTGATTAATTACGTCTTGTTCTAACAGGTTATAAAATGTAACGACAGGAAATGTAGCCGCGTGGGTTCATTTCTACATCTATGTAACACTCAAAAGGTGTGACATTTCATATTAAGGTTCAGCCTTGCAAGACTCCTTGATGTGGTCTGGCCCAGACGTCTTGACATTTCCTCAGAGGAAACAGATGTGGGTGTAGGTCGATGCTAGTGCAATCTTTAGCTAAAGCATTGTTATATTTGATATATCTGGTTTCACTCGACAAGGAAAAACTTATTGTTTCTTAAAATGGCGGCGATGAAACAAAATGGAAGCGAAGCATACATATGTATGAAAGAATAACAGTATATGAATATTTACCTTGACAATTCCCCCTAAACACTAAGTTTTTCCCTTGGCGTGGTGACCTTTGAGACTGTCCATGTGTGGGGAGAGGGGAGGTGGATTTCTTCACCCAGCTACCTCAGAGACTGCCCCCTTATGGGACGCCCCCAGACAGCTGGGTCCCTATGTTGGTTAACACATGGAGTTCTCCCATCTGTCCCTAAACTAACTCTTTTGATTGTATCGCGTCATAGAGGGTTTTGCCAAGAGGATCAGGCGGGGTATATTGTTCCATATCCCCTACATTCATATACATCTCTTCTTGATAAAGGAAAATACCTGAGGGTCGGTTGCATTGGTTACAGCTTTCCTATATATGGGTACCACACAACACAGAGCTGAATACTGTAATACTAATCGGTGTGCCAAATCTATAAACTTTGAAATATTACTCATCATGCACCATCCACTAAAGCTAAGTGATGTCTAATGAACCTGTTATCATCATCATCTACACGGCTAAGTCTGTTCCAGCATCCGTTACTGCAAGGATGCAAGCAAATGTCATTAGTAGCATCATTCCTCTTCTGGAGGCTCTCCAAGGACCTTCTTACAAGGCGATGCGTGGATCCAAGTTTCCTTGCCTTGTAGCTTGACTGCGGTATTTGTCGTCAGTAGAACTTGGAAAGGTCCATCAAATCTCGGATCCAGACTCTCTCTCACGTGTCTTTTAATGACTACCCAGTCTCCAGGCTGCAGGCTGTGACTCCCAGGATCCTGGTTTGGATCTGGAAGAGAACTGAAGACATTATCATGTACTTTCTTGAGTCTTTTATGCAAATCCCTTACATATGAGCTTAATACATGGTTACTCATTTCCAGTGCTTGGGAAAGAAACATCCTAAGCTAGGCACTTTGCCAAATAGTACTTCATACGGAGAAAGTCCAGTTTTCCTATTTGGAGTGCACCTTACTGAATATAGGGCTAATGGTAAACATTCAGGCCAAGATTTCCCTGTTTCAGCCATGGCCTTTTGGATTTTTTTTAACTTCAATGTCCCATTTAGTCCTTCTACTTTTACACTGCTTTGTGGATGATATGGGGTGTGGAAAGCTTGTTGAATTCCCAGCGCTGTCAAGACTTCATTCATTATTTCACCTGTGAAATGTGTACCTCTGTCACTTTCGATCACCTCTGGTACTCCATACCTGCACACCACCTCCGCAAGCAGCTTCTTTGCGGTCGCCGCAGCCGTAGCCTTGGCAATCGGGAAAGCCTCCGGCCAACCTGAGAATAAATCAAAACACACCAACACGTACTCCCATGATCCTGATTTTGGCAGCTGAATATAATCAATCTGCAGTCTCTGGAAAGGATAGAGGGGCCGAGGGGCGTGTTTGGGTGGTGTCTTGACTACCCTTCCCTGATTATGTGTAGCACATACCATGCATCCCTGGATCAAACCTTCTATACAGGTGGAAAAGCCTGGTGCCACCCAATGCTTCTGCATCACGCTCATTACAGCAGTTTTGGACTGGTGGGTTGGCCCATGTAACATCTGGGCGACCGCAGGGTACAACGCCCTTGGAAGGCATCGACACATCCCTCTTCCCCATACCCCAGTTGCTGCATTCAGACATGCACCTTCTTTTTCCCACTTTTCTACTTCCTCCTGGCGCACCTGAGCCTGCATCTGGGATAAGGCATCCTCCGACACAAAGGGATTTTTGGGAGCGCTTACCTGGTGCATCGTTACCCCTTGGAGTGGTCTACTGGCTGCTGTTTTTGCTGCTGCATCGGCCATTGCGTTTCCTTTACTCACCTGATCAGTGCGTCTGGTATGTACTTTAACTTTTATGACAGCTACTTCTTTTGGTAATTGTAATGCATCAATTAACTGCTGGACTGCGTCAGCATTTTTAATGGGATGTCCTGCTGCCGTCAGGAATCCTCTAGACTTCCAAACTGGACCAAAATCATGAGCTATACCGAATGCGTATCTAGAATCTGTGTAGATGTTAACAATTCTACCTTCAGCTATCTTACAGGCCTCGGTCAGAGCCTTAAATTCAGCCTCCTGGGCCGACTGATGTGGGAGCATTGGTTCTGCTTTGATCACTGCATTCGGGGAGACGATGGCATACCTGGTGTGGAAGGTACCTGAGTCATCTTGGTGGCGAGATCCATCTACAAAAAATTCAAAATCAGCATTAAGTCTTTCAGTTTCAAACACTGTGGGTAGGCCTGCTGTTTCCTGTGCCATAAGCTGAACACAATCATAAGGAATCTCCTCTCTTGGATCTTCTTTGTACAATACCGTACAATACCTGACCTCCCCCCTAGATCCGAGAGAGGTAACAATGTGACAGGACTAAGTGTGGTACATCTCTGCAAAGAAACATTTGGAGGCATTAAAAGTGCACATTGCAATCGAAGATGACGTGCAGCTGAAAGGTGTGCCAGTTGCACTTGGTTCAGTATGGTGTATACATCATGAGGTGTAAGTACTGTCAGTGGATGATCAAGCACGATGTCTGACGATTTGTGGAACAATAGCCCTACAGCATGTACTGCCCGTACACAGGACGGGGCACCTCTAGCCACTGCATCTAGTCTTCCACTGAAATAGGCTACTGGCCTTTGATTGTCACCATATAACTGAGTCAATACTCCTGCCGCGTGTCCCTGCTGTTCATGGAGATACAGGGTGAATGGTAGTTCATAGTTGGGGTTCCTAGCGCTGGAGCTGCCACAATCCTGTTTTTGAGGGAATAAAAAACGTCTATACCTTCAGGAGTTAGTTTAAAAGGCACAATGGTGATACAGTCACAGAGAGGCTGCATGAGGATGGACACAGCATGTATCCACTGTCTGCAATAGAAACCAGTCCAAGAAATGTCCTAAGAGCGGCAACATTAACAGGAATAGGAAAATTCTGTACAGCTTCTTTGCGAGCGCTGGTCAGATGTCGAGCCCCGGTGTAATACAATGTCCCAAAAAGATAACTGAAGATTTACAAAATTGCAGTTTATCCTTCAACGCTTTACAACCTGCTTGATATAGAAACAACATGAGTAATATTGTTGCAGTGCGACACTGTTTCCTGGAGGGGGCACAAATCAGTAAGTCATCGACATATTATAAAAATAACATTGGCAAAATCAATATCTGTAAACTAAGCAGCATCCTGAGATATCTGGAACAAAAGTGTATATATATTAGACACCACTGGAGTTTCCAGATCAGTAGCTGCATTAACTGCCCATAATTTTTGTACCAACCCGTACACAGGGTTAAGTTGAAGGGGGGCCGGAGTTTGCTATGTGGGCACTGATAAGAACTGTCCTTGGACCTGCAGCTGCCTGCTTGCAAAATGTGGGCTAGAACTACTCCTGGCTGGTTTTTTTTTTCTGATACAGAACAAGCTGAATTCTTCTAACTTTTTTTTTTTTTTTTTTTACATTGTTCGGAGTGGACAGGGAAAACATACAGGACTACACTCTGGACAGCTTCAGTAAGTAATTGTTGGGACCTAGGCATATTAGTAGAAGTATATCATGATTTCATTGCATATATTGCATATTGACACGGCAACTGTCCTGCTCTGGTTGCTGGGACCTGTCCTACTTCTACCTGACCACACGTTTGTATATACGAATTAGATTCGTCCTGTATCATGGGTCCTCCTTTCTGTGAAATTGTTGCGGCCAGTCCTCCAGCATAGTGGAGTTGATTATTTGCAGCATCTACTATGACCCCAACATGTTGTTTCGTAAAATCCCCTGTCCCTATCCTAAAGAGTACATCATGACGGTGGGGTCCAGGAATAACATTGGAATATATTTCCTGAAAATCTTCTCTTTCCTCTGTACTAGCAACGTCTAGCAACATGATTTTACAAAGAGTGCTCTGCTTCAGTTCTGGTGTCATAGTGACAGTTCCAACCGGATAATACTCAATACGTGCTTGTAATTGTAACAACACATCACTTTCCTGAAAGATTACATTGACCCCGTGGTGACACCATTAACTGTGTGTGTACAGTGATTCCTTGAATTTGCAGGGAAATCTTTTTAGTGACGGGGAGCTGGAGAGTTGTCTGTAATTACTGAATTGTCTGCCCCCGTGTCCACTTGGAACTCAACCTCATGTCCCCCTGGTAGATTCACCTGTACTGTGCAATTAGGAATGGGGGGTAAGGAGACAAGGGGTTCATGTGCAAGCTACCATTATCCTATGGGAGCGCCTCTAATTGGTCTTGGGGCCTCCTGCAGGCGGGTCATTTGGATATGGATTAGTTGGACAGGCTGGATATGGGTTAGTTCTGCAATCCCTCCTGAAATGTCCTGGTTTCTTGCACCCGTAGCACAATTTCTGCCCATCTCCTGGCACACGTCTCCTCTCCCTGTTGTTTGCAGGACAAGTACCTACAGCATGTATCCTTGCTCCTCTTTTTGCCTGCGCTAAACCATGTTGTGCCCCCTGTGCTTTTCTGGCTAGATCCTCTGCTTTTACTGATCTCCAATCCGGTCTACTTACTTTCAGTTTTTTTCCTTGTCACTTCTTTTTTTTTTTTTTTTTTTTAAACTTGCCAGAACCCTCTCATTAGTCTTGTTTTCTTTGACAAAACCCATTTCCACCCAAGTTTTTCTTAGAGTCCAGAAATAATCTTTGGTCTTTCCTGAACTCTGTCTTCTAGTGTAACTTCTTTTCTCTGCCTGTCTATTTGCTTCTCACATACTCTGACCTTTGATTCTTACGTACTGTGTCTATTCCAAAAACCTATTCAACAAAATCTGAAAACTGTTGCACTCTTGCTCTGCGTCTCTATGCTGAATGCCTGATGGGAGGGGTAAGTCGGGTCGCTGCGCAGTTTGTCAGTGTGCTCTCCCTCAGCCTTCAGCTTCCTTATCTGTAGAATGACCTTGGTGTACAGCAAAATACCATCTCGCTGCTACCAGCACTTCCTCCCTCCCTTATACCTTTGCTTGCTGTCACTGACTCCTGCATTCTTAGATCCGTTCCTACAAATATAATACTTGTATATCTCATTTAGCAATCTATTGTATCTAGCTTCATTTGCCAATTTTTACCTTAAATTTAGTGTGTTGATCCCTTGAAATCATTCCTATCACAGTTGAATATTTGATAGAAATCGAACTTAAAGATAACCACAGGGTTGTAATATTAACCCAAAGGTGGGCATACTGGCACGAGGTCAGGATATAGCTCAAAGGATATGTAACAGAAGGTTCATGACTGCTGGCTAATCTTGTCCTTCTTGTAGTGGGAGGCGTGAATCCAGGTGCTCTTGCCCTCGAGCTTCGGGTAGTATGGGTGGACAGGACCACAGTGTAGGGACCCTCAAATCTGGGCTGGAGACAGTCTCTTCTCATAAATTTTTTTTTTTATATATATATATATATATATATAAGGTCATCAGGCGAGAAATCATGCACCGTGTCACCTGTAAATTCTGGGAGAGAAGCAGACACTATAGAGTGGGTGTTAGTTAACTCTTTAGACAAAGCAATCACAAATTTGCTATTTTATCATTGGTTTCAAATAATTCCTGGTGCCTAATGTCTTCTGTTTTTAACATACCAGCATGATGGAGTATTGAATGTATGGTGGCCCGAAGGGTGGCCCGTGACTCATTTGAATTTAGAGGATCATGGACTGGACCTACTGCATGGATGATGATATCAGCGGGAAGGTCCCCTGCATGGGTTGTCAGAGTCTGTCCAGGTGGCAAAGGGTCATGAGTGTGTATATGAGCCATACATTCTGCAGTGACGATGGGACCACCAGCTTGGGCTATTAATAGAGCCAGACCCCCTTTCTTGGAGCAGTTGGAGTTGGCAGGACTAACTATAGCACCAACCCGATGTGTCAGGATATCACCGTACCCTATGGACAATGTCACTGGATTTCCGTTGCGGTCTGTGTAATGCTGTGAATGGCTGGGATACCAGTTTTCAAGTACACAGGGAGCTGGGGCCTGACCGGGGTTTCCGTGAATCTTACAGAGCGACTGTCCTCTCTGAGGATTTGTGAAGGAGAGGAAGGTGCCCCATCTCTGGAGTAGGGGTGGAATAGGCCCTAGGACCAGGGTTGACAATGATGGTGGGGGAATGGAGGAGGGAAGAAAAGATACTGGGGCTGCTGGGGATAGTGGTGGCTGTTGAGGGGCCCACCCCTCTTCTATCTCCTGATCCTCCTCCCCTTCATTAGATCCCATAATATCATGGTGGCGGCTTCTGATCATTGTTTGAAAAACTGAAGATTCATGCATTGCAGCAATGGCCGGGTTGGGGTGTGTGAAAGGGAACAATGGTGTTGCATCTGGTGCCATATTGGGAGCTGTGGCCTGCACAGGTGCGGGCGGGGGCTGGTAGTAGGCCCTGGTTGGTATCAGCAAGGGATATAGGCCTGACTGGGTGTGCTTGGGTGTCTCAAGATGGCCGCCGGAGGAGATGGGGTGTTGGTCATTTCCGGGTGTATTAAGATGGCTGCCAGGTGCAGCAAGATGGCCGCTGGAGGAAGGGGAGGGACCATTTACGGGTGTGCCAAGATGGCTGCTGGAGGAAGGGGAGGGACCATTTACGGGTGTGCCAAGATGGCTGCTGGAGGAAGGGGAGGGACCATTTACGGGTGTGCCAAGATGGCTGCTGGAGGAAGGGGTGTCCCAAGATGGCTGCTGGGTGTAGTGGGAGGGGCATTTCCCAGTGGGGGCCAGGGCGGGGAGCCCCACAAACACGACAGGACTCCGCCCAGGGCGGGTTCTGTTCACCACACACACGGCACACCCACCCTTTGTTCTAAGATCGGCACCATTATAGGGCGGTGGCCGAGGGCTTGGAGCGGCCATTTTAGTTACATCAACAAGATCACATTCTGAACATTTTATATATCCAAACAAAGGCTCAGCATTTTCTGAACCTCCTGCACCATCTACCTCTCTCCAGCCTTAAACTTTCAAATCATTTGCTACTCTGAGATGTGCTTGTGCTTGGTGCAGGAGTCCCTGATCACTTAACATTCCTTTTCTCTGGCTTACAAAATCTTTCCACACTGAAGGCTGAAGCCTCCCTGTACTGGGTAGGCCCATCATTTTGTATAAACTCCTCACATTTTTAACAGCCTTCTTGCCATCCCGTGACTGAAACAATCTCACCAACTCCCAAAGCACCACCCTCTAACTTGTGGGTTTTTTCTGATTTAAACATACGCATCATGATGTTAACAGAGTGCAATGATCTGTCGCGACTCAGACCACCGGCGTCACTTGCAGGTCACCACCCGTCAATACAGAGTCCCCGCTCTATGCACTGACAAGACAAAGAGTCCCTGCTCTATCTGTCTCTTCCCTAACTGTGGATGGTGACTTTACAGCACAGTTCGCCGTGACACTCTACACAGCACAGAGTCCCCGCTCTATGTGCTGACACCTGGGCTTCTCCTAATGAGACTTCCCAGGTTAGACAAAGAGTCCCCGCTCTATTTGTCACCTCCCAGACGAAGAGACCTACTCAATTCGTCCTTTTCCCTTGGAGGAATTTGATTATGCGCACCCCTACCACAATTCTCTACAAGATACTAGAAATTTGGACACTTTCAAATTGTCACGTGAGGCAGCTATACCCACATCAACACTATACATCTACAGTCACGGGAGACAGCTATCTAGAACAGAGTACAGTGACCGGAGGAGGAGGAAGTGGTGCACACGAGTACGCGCAGGTACGCGACATCACTCGGTCTGACAGTGCTGGTTCGGGACGTGGCGCGGGGTCGCCCCCAGTCTCACCACTCGACTGGTCACTCACCCAGACCCAGACAGAAAACACGACAGGACCTACAGTGACTGACACACAGGCAAGTGGGACATATAAATATATGCCCCCAACTTACCGTGCTCGACGGAGGGTGATCAGTCCTCAAATTCAGTCACCGCGGGTACCACCGGGAAATCTATGAGACGGGTCTGGCAAGTAGCGAGCCGCTGGCCACGCCCCACGTTGGGCGCCAATTGACGGGGTCGTCTCGTCAAACACTCGTCCTCCAGTCACTCCAGATTAGATTAAGAGCATGGGTCGACCAATCAAAGTATGAGTCAGACACAAGGCTGGTTCAAACTTAGAGCACGCTCAGGAATGGTACTAGTAGCACCGATCTCAGCAATGTCCTGTCTTTATTAGCATACATGGGATTATATAGACATAACAAACAGGATGACCCACGTGGGGTAAGCTATATTCATCTAATATCCGGCCAGCCCTGATTGGCCCATGTCTCCAGACAGATGTTGATGTCGTCTTCAATTGTTAAATGTCATTGTGGTCGTCACCAATGGCTTGATTCAACTTTGTCTGTCAGAAGTAGGCGTTGATCTGGGTCAATGTCTCAGGAACAGATGTTGGCGGATACTGGTGCTATCTTTGAACTAAGTTTCGATATGAATCATGCGAGGTAAGGAAAATACTTGTCTTCAGAGCACACAAGCATATATATATATATATATATAATATATATATATATTATAATGAAAATATAAGAATATAGAAATGGACATATGACATTAGACATTGGGCATATTATAATTGTCCTTTGCAATTGCAATCATGGGCAAACTGTTTATGTTTAGCATCTATCATTTCTGATTAATTACGTCTTGTTCTAACAGGTTATAAAATGTAACGACAGGAAATGTAGCCGCGTGGGTTCATTTCTACATCTATGTAACACTCAAAAGGTGTGACATTTCATATTAAGGTTCAGCCTTGCAAGACTCCTTGATGTGGTCTGGCCCAGACGTTTTGACATTTCCTCAGAGGAAACAGATGTGGGTGTAGGTCGATGCTAGTGCAATCTTTAGCTAAAGCATTGTTATATTTGATATATCTGGTTTTCACTCGACAAGGAAAAACTTATTGTTTCTTAAAATGGCGGCGATGAAACAAAATGGAAGCGAAGCATACATATGTATGAAAGAATAACAGTATATGAATATTTACCTTGACAACGGGAAGCAGAACCATCAGTATGGGAGAGGGAGACACAGCGGAGGCCGGAACTATGGGAGCAGCTCATAGAAAAGACAAGTGACGGGAAGCAGAACCATCATTATGGGAGAGGGAGACACAGCGGAGGCCAGAACTATGGGAGCAGCTCATAGATGAGACGAGTGACGGAAAGCAGAACCATCAGTATGGAGAGGGAGACACATCGGAGTCCGGAACTATGGGAGCAGCTCATAGATGAGACGAGTGACGGGAAGCAGAACCATCAGTATGGGAGAGGGAGACACAGCGGAGGCCGGAACTATGGGAGCAGCTCATAGATAAGACGAGTGACGGGAAGCAGAACCATCAGTATGGGAGAGGGAGACACAGCGGAGGCCGGAACTATGGGAGCAGCTCATAGATAAGACGAGTGACGGGAAGCAGAACCATCAGTATGGGAGAGGAGACACAGCGGGCCGGTACTATGGGAGCAGCTCATAGATAAGACGAGTGACGGGAAGCAGAACCATCAGTATGGGAGAGGGAGACACAGCAGAAGACGGAACTATGGGAGCAGCTCATAGATAAGACGAGTGACGGGAAGCAGAACCATCAGTATGGGAGAGGGAGACACAGCGGAGGACAGAACCATGGAGCAGCTCGTAGATAAGACGAGTGACGGGAAGCAGAACCATCAGTATGGGAGAGGGAGACACAGCGGAGGCCAGAACTATGGGAGCAGCTCGAGATGAGACGAGTGACGGGAAGCAGAACCATCAGTATGGGAGAGGGAGACACAGCGGAGGCCGAACTATGGGAGCAGCTCATAGATGAGACGAGTGACGGGAAGCAGAACCATCAGTATGGAGAGGGAGACACAGCGGAGGCCGGAACTATGGGAGCAGCTCATAGATAAGACGAGTGACGGGAAGCAGAACAATCAGTATGGGAGAAGGAGACACAGCGGAGGCCGGAACTATGGAGCAGCTCATAGATAAGACGAGTGACGGGAAGCAGAACCATCAGTATGGGAGAGGGAGACACAGCGGAGGCCGAACTATGGGAGCAGCTCATAGATAAGACGAGTGACGGGAAGCAGAACCATCAGTATGGGAGAGGGAGACACGCGAGGCGAACTATGGGAGCAGCTCATAGATAGACGAGTGACGGAAGCAGAACCATCAGTATGGGAGAGGAGAACACAGCGGAGGCCGGAACTATGGGAGCAGCTCATAGATAAGACGAGTGACGGGAAGAGAACCATCAGTATGGGAGAGGAGACACAGGGAGGCCGGAACTATGGGAGCAGCTCATAGATAAGACGAGTGACGGGAAGCAGAACCATCAGTATGGGAGAGGAGACACAGCGGAGGCCGGAACTATGGGAGCAGCTCATAGATGAGACGAGTGACGGGAAGCAGAACCATCAGTATGGGAGAGGAGACACAGCGGAGGCCGGAACTATGGGAGCAGCTCATAGATAGACGAGTGACGGGAAGCAGAACCATCAGTATGGGAGAGGAGACACAGCGGAGGCCGGAACTATGGGAGCAGCTCATAGATGAGACGAGTGACGGGAAGCAGAACCATCAGTATGGAGAGGGAGACACAGCGGAGGCCGGAACTATGGGAGCAGTTCATAGATGAGACGAGTGACGGAAGCAGAACCATCAGTATGGGAGAGGAAGACACAGCGGAGGCCGGAACTATGGAGCAGCTCATAGATGAGACGAGTGACGGGAAGCAGAACCATCAGTATGGGAGAGGATGACACAGCGGAGGCCGGAACTATGGGAGCAGCTCATAGATAGACGAGTGACGGGAAGCAGAACCATCAGTATGGGAGAGGGAGACACAGCGGAGGCCGGAACTATGGGAGCAGCTCATAGATAAGACGAGTGACGGGAAGCAGAACCATCAGTATGGGAGAGGGAGACAAAGCGGAGGCCGGAACTATGGGAGCAGCTCATAGATAAGAGAGTGACGGGAAGCAGACCATCAGAATGGAAGAGGGAGACACAGCGGAGGTCGGAACTATGGGAGCAGCTCATAGATAAGACGAGTGACGGGAAGCAGAACCATCAGTATGGAAGAGGAGACACAGCGGAGGCCGGAACTATGGGAGCAGCTCATAGATAAGACGAGTGATGGGAAGCAGAACCATCAGTATGGGAGAGGAGACACAGCGGAGGCCGGTAACTATGGGAGCAGCTCATAGATAAGACGAGTGACGGGAAGCAGAACCATCAGTATGGGAGAGGGAGACACAGCAGAAGCCGGAACTATGGGAGCAGCTCATAGATAAGACGAGTGACGGGAAGCAGAACCATCAGTATGGGAGAGGGAGACACAGCGGAGGCCAGAACTATGGGAGCAGCTCGTAGACAAGACGAGTGACGGGAAGCAGAACCATCAGTATGGAGAGAGGAGACACAGCGGAGGCCAGAACTATGGGAGCAGCTCATAGATGAGATGAGTGACGGGAAGCAGAACCATCAGTATGGGAGAGGGAGACACAGCGGAGGCCGGAACTATGGGAGCAGGTCATAGATAAGACGAGTGACGGGAAGCAGAACCATCAGTATGGGAGAAGGAGACACAGCGGAGGCCGGAACTATGGGAGCAGCTCATAGATAAGACGAGTGATGGGAAGCAGAACCATCAGTATGGGAGAGGGAGACACAGCGGAGGCCGGAACTATGGGAGCAGCTCATAGATAAGATGAGTGACGGGAAGCAGAACCATCAGTATGGGAGAGGATGACACAGCGGAGGCCGGAACTATGGGAGCAGCTCATAGATGAGACGAGTGACGGGAAGCAGAACCATCAGTATGGGAGAGGGAGACACAGCGGAGGCCGGAACTATGGAGCAGCTCATAGATGAGACAAGTGACGGGAAGCAGAACCATCAGTATGGGAGAGGAAGACACAGTGGAGGCCGGAACTATGGGAGCAGCTCATAGATAAGACGAGTGACGGGAAGCACAACCATCAGTATGGGAGAGGGAGACACAGCGGAGGCCGGAACTATGGGAGCAGCTCATAGATAAGACGAGTGACGGGAAGCACAACCATCAGTATGGGAGAGGAAGACACAGTGGAGGCCGGAACTATGGGAGCAGCTCATAGATAAGACGAGTGACGGGAAGCACAACCATCAGTATGGGAGAGGAAGACACAGTGGAGGCCGGAACTATGGGAGCAGCTCATAGATAAGACGAGTGACGGGAAGCAGAACCATCAGTATGGAGAGGGAGACACAGCGGAGGCCGTAACTATAGGAGCAGCTCATAGATAAGACGAGTGACGGGAAGCAGAACCATCAGTATGGGAGAAGGAGACACAGCGGAGGCCGGAACTATGGGAGCAGCTCATAGATAAGACGAGTGACGGGAAGCACAACCATCAGTATGGGAGAGGAAGACACAGTGGAGGCCGGAACTATGGGAGCAGCTCATAGATAAGACGAGTGACGGGAAGCACAACCATCAGTATGGGAGAGGAAGACACAGTGGAGGCCGGAACTATGGGAGCAGCTCATAGATAAGACGAGTGACGGGAAGCAGAACCATCAGTATGGAGAGGAGACACAGCAGAAGCCGGAACTATGGGAGCAGCTCATAGATAACGATGACGGGAAGTAGAACCATCAGTATGGAGAGGGAGACACAGCGGAGGCCGGAACTATGGGAGCAGCTCATAGATAAGACAGTGACGGGAAGTAGAACCATCAGTATGGGAGAGGAGACACAGCGGAGGACAGAACTAGGGAGCACTCATAGATAAGACGAGTGACGGGAAGCAAACCATCAGTATGGGAGAGGGAGACACAGCGAGGCCGGAACTATGGGAGAGCTCATAGATAAGACGATGACGGGAAGCAGAACCATCAGTATGGAAGAGGAGACACAGCGAGGCCGAACTATGGAGCAGCTCATAGATAAGACGAGTGACGGGAAGCAGAACCATCAGTATGGAAGAGGTAGACAAGCGGAGGCCGAACTATGGGAGCAGCTCATAGATAGACAGTGACGGGAAGCAGAACCATCAGTATGGAGAGGGAGACACAGGGAGGCCGAACTATGGGAGCAGCTCATAGATAAGACGAGTGACGGAAGCAGAACCATCATATGGAGAGGAGACACAGCGGAGGCCGGAACTATGGGAGTAGCTCATAGATAAGACGATGACGGAAGCAGAACCATCAGTAATGGGAGAGGAACACAGCGGAGGCCGGAACTATGGGAGCACTCATAGATAAGACGAGTGACGGAAGCAGAACCATCAGTATGGAGAGGTAGACAAGCGGAGGCCGGAACTATGGAGCAGCTCATAGATAAGACGAGTGACGGAAGCAGAACCATCAGTATGGAGAGGAGACACAGGGAGCCGGAACTATGGGAGCACTCATAGATAAGAGAGTGACGGAACAGAACCATCAGTATGGGAAGGAGACACAGCGGAGGCCGAATATGGAGAGCTCATAGATAGAGAGTGACGGAAAGAACCATCAGTATGGAGAGGGAGACACAGCGGAGGCCGGAACTATGGGAGCAGCTCATAGATAAGAGTGAGGAAGCAGAACCATCAGTATGGGAGAGGAGACACAGCGGAGGCCGGAACTATGGAGCAGCTCATAGATAAGACGAGTGACGGGAAGCAGAACCATCAGTATGGGAGAGGGAGACACAGGGAGGCCGAACTATGGGAGCAGCTCATAGATAAGATGAGTGACGGGAAAGCAGAACCATCAGTATGGGAGAGGAGACACAGCGGAGCCGGAACTATGGAGCAGCTCATAGATAAGAGAGTGACGGGAACAGAACCATCAGTATGGGAGAGGAGACACCGGAGGCGAACTATGGAGCATCATAGATAAGAGTGAGGAAGCAGAACCATCATATGGAGAGGAGACACAGGAGGCCGAACTATGGAGCAGCTCATAGATAAGACGAGTGACGGAAGCAAACCACAGTATGGAGAGGAGACACAGCGAGGCCGAACTATGAGCAGCTCATAATAGAAGTGAGGAAGCAGAACCATCAGTATGGGAGAGGAGACACACGGAGGCCGAACTATGGAGCACTCATAATAAACATGACGGGAAGCAACCATCATATGGGAGAGGAGACACAGCGAGCCGGAACTATGGAGACTCATAGATAGACGATGACGGAACAGAACCATCATATGGAGAGGAGACACAGGGAGGCCGAACTATGGAGCAGCTCATAGATAAGACAGTGACGACAACCATCAGTATGGAGAGGAACACAGCGGAGGCCGAACTATGGGAGCAGCTCATAGATAAGACGAGTGACGGGAAGCACAACCATCAGTATGGGAGAGGAGACACAGCGGAGGCCGGAACTATGGGAGCAGCTCATAGATAAGACGAGTGACGGGAAGCAGAACCATCAGTATGGAAGGGAGACACAGCGGAGGCCGAACTATGGAGCAGCTCATAGATAAGACGAGTGACGGGAAGCAGAACCATCAGTATGGGAGAGGAGACACAGCGGAGGCCGGAACTATGGGAGCAGCTCATAGATAAGACGAGTGACGGGAAGCAGAACCATCAGTATGGAGAGGAGACACAGCGGAGGCCGGAACTATGGGAGCAGCTCATAGATAAGACGAGTGACGGAAGCAGAACCATCAGTATGGAGAGGGAGACACAGGGAGGCCGGAACTATGGGAGCAGCTCATAGATAAACGAGTGACGGAAGCAGAACCATCAGTATGGAGAGGGAGACACAGCGGAGGCCGAACTATGGGAGCAGCTCATAGATAAGACGAGTGACGGGAACAGAACCATCAGTATGGGAGAGGAGACACAGCGGAGGCCGGAACTATGGGAGCAGCTCATAGATAAGACGAGTGACGGAAGCAGAACCATCAGTATGGAGAGGAGACACAGCGGAGGCGGAACTATGGAGCAGCTCATAGATAAGACGAGTGACGGAAGCAGAACCATCATATGGGAGAGGAGACACAGCGGAGCCGGAACTATGGGAGCAGCTCATAGATAGACGAGTGACGGGAAGCAGAACCATCAGTATGGAGAGGGAGACACAGCGAGGCCGGAACTATGGGAGCAGCTCATAGATAAGACGAGTGACGGGAAGCAGAACCATCAGTATGGGAGAGGAGACACAGCGGAGGCCGGAACTATGGGAGCAGCTCATAGATAAGACGAGTGACGGAAGCAGAACCATCAGTATGGGAGAGGAGACACAGCGGAGGCCGAACTATGGGAGCAGCTCATAGATAGACGAGTGACGGGAAGCAGAACCATCAGTATGGGAGAGGAGACACAGCGAGCCGGAACTATGGGAGCAGCTCATAGATAAGACGAGTGACGGAAGCAGAACCATCAGTATGGAGAGGGAGACACAGCGGAGGCCGAACTATGGGAGCAGCTCATAGATAAGACGAGTGACGGGAAGCAGAACCATCAGTATGGGAGAGGGAGACACAGCGGAGGCCGGAACTATGGGAGCAGCTCATAGATAAGAGAGTGACGGAAGCAGAACCATCAGTATGGGAGAGGAGACACAGCGGAGGCGAACTATGGGAGCAGCTCATAGATAAGACGAGTGACGGGAAGCAGAACCATCAGTATGGGAGAGGAGACACAGCGGAGGCCGGAACTATGGGAGCAGCTCATAGATGAGACGAGTGACGGGAAGCAGAACCATCAGTATGGAGAGGAGACACAGCGAGGCCGGAACTATGGGAGAGCTCATAGATGAGACGAGTGACGGGAAGCAGAACCATCAGTATGGGAGAGGAGACACAGCGGAGGCCGGAACTATGGAGCAGCTCATAGATAAGACGAGTGACGGAAGCAGAACCATCAGTATGGGAGAGGCAGACACAGCGGAGGCCGGAACTATGGAGCAGCTCATAGATAGACGAGTGACGGGAAGCAGAACCATCAGTAGGGAGAGGAAGACACAGGGAGGCCGGAACTATGGGAGCAGCTCATAGATAAGACGAGTGACGGGAAGCAGAACCATCAGTATGGGAGAGGAGACACAGCGGAGGCCGAACTATGGAGCAGCTCATAGATAGACGAGTGACGGGAAGCAGAACCATCAGTATGGGAGAGGGAGACACAGCGGAGGCCGGAACTATGGGAGCAGCTCATAGATAAGACGAGTGACGGGAAGCAGAACCATCAGTATGGAGAGGAGACACAGCGGAGGCGGAACTATGGGAGCAGCTCATAGATAAGACGAGTGACGGAAGCAGAACCATCAGTATGGGAGAGGAGACACAGCGGAGGCCGGAACTATGGGAGCAGCTCATAGATAAGACGAGTGAAGGAAGCAGAACCTCAGTATGGGAGAGGGAGACACAGCGGAGGCCGGAACTATGGAGCAGCTCATAGATGAGGCGAGTGACGGAAGCAGAACCATCAGCATGGGAGAGGGAGACACAGCGGAGGCCGGAACTATGGGAGCAGCTCATAAAAGACAAGTGACGGGAAGCAGAACCATCATTATGGAGAGGAGACACAGCGGAGCCAGAACTATGGAGCAGCTCATAGATGAGACGAGTGACGGGAAGCAGAACCATCAGTATGGGAGAGGGAGACACAGGAGGCCGGAACTATGGAGCAGCTCATAGATAAGACGAGTGACGGGAAGCAGAACCATCAGTATGGGAAGGGAGACACAGCGGAGGCCGGAACTATGGGAGCAGCTCATAGATAAGACGAGTGACGGAAGCAGAACCATCAGTATGGAGAGGGAGACCGAGCACTCATAGTAGACGAGTGACGGGAAGCAGAACCATCATATGGGAGAGGCAGACACAGCGGAGGCCGGAACTATGGAGCAGCTCATAGATAGAGACGAGTGACGGGAAGCAGAACCATCAGTATGGGAGAGGAGACACAGCGAGGCCGGAACTATGGGAGCAGCTCATAGATAAAACGAGTGACGGAAGCAGAACCATCAGTATGGAGAGGAGACACAGCGGAGGCCGGAACTATGGGAGCAGCTCATAGATAAGACGAGTGACGGGAAGCAGAACCATCAGTATGGGAGAGGCAGACACAGCGAGGCCGAAACTATGGGAGCAGCTCATAGATGAGACGAGTGACGGGAAGCAGAACCATCAGTATGGGAGAGGGAGACACAGGGAGGCCGGAGCTTCTCACCCCCTGTTTCCCCCCTTTTCCCCCTTTTCCCTACAGGTTTCTTCCCTCACTCGTCTTTCTATGAGCTGCTCCCAAGTTCCGGGCCCCCCCTGTTCCCCTTCCCATACGATGGTTTCTTTCCCCTAAACGTCCATCCCTGACTCCCCCCATGTTCCGGCCCCCCTGTGCTTTTCCCTCCCCTATATGTTTTTCCCGTCACTCGTCTCCCCCTTGGCTCCCCATAGTTTTTCCGGCCCCGCTGTTCTCCCCTTCCCCCCACTGAGGTTTTTTTTCCCTCACTCGTCTCATCAAAAAGGGTGCCCCAAAAATTCCGGCCTCCCGTGTCCCCCCCTCTCCCATCTGAGGTTTTTTTTTTCCTCATGCTTCTAGACCCCCATAGTTCCGGCCTCCGCTGTTTCCCCCCTCCCATACTAGGGGTTCGCTTCCCGTCCTCGTCTCTCATGAGCTGCTCCCATAGTTCCGGGGCCCCGCTGTTCCCTCTCCCCCTACTGATGGTTTTGCTTCCCTCACTCCCACAAGCTGCTCCCATGTCCGGGGCCCCCCTGTGCTCCCCCCCCCCATACGATGGTTCGCTTCCCCCACTCGTCTATCTATGAGCGCTCCCATATTTCCGGCCCCCTGTGTCTCCCTCTCCCATACTGATGGTTCTGCTTCCCCTCACTCTTTCCATCTTGAGCTCTCCCTAGTTTTTCCGGCCTCCCTGTGTCCCCCCTCCCCCTTATGTTTTTTTCCCGTCCTCTCTCCCCCTATGAGCTGCTCCCATAGTTCCGGCCTCCGCTGTGTCCCCCTCTCCCATACTTGTGGGGTTTTCCTTCCATCACTCGTCTTATCATGCTGGGGCCCATATTCCCCCCTCCCGTGTCCCCTCCCATCTGGGGGGTTTTTTTCCCCCATCGCTTAAAATAGACTCTCCCTAGTTCCGGCCCCGCTGTGGCCCCCCTTCCCAACTGTTTTTCTGCTTCCCGCACTCGTCTTTCTATGAGCGCCCCATAGTTCCGGCCCCGCTTGTCCCCTCTTCCTTTTTGATTTTGGGTTTGCTTTCCCTCACCCCCTTTTCCATGACGCTCCCATATTCCGGCCCCCCTGTGTCCCCTCCCCCCCTATGAAAAGGGTTTTTTTTTCCCGCACTCGCTTATCTATGGGCTCCCAAATTTCCCCGGGCCCCCGGGGGCTTTTCCCCCCCTACTGATGGTTCCCGCTTCCCGTCACTCTCCATCTATGATCCCCCATAGTTTTCCCCTCCCTGTGTTCCCTCTCCCTACTGATGGTTTTCTTCCCTTCCCCCCTCTCATCATGAGCTGCTCCCAATTCCGGCCCCGCGTGCCCTCTCCCCCACTGAAGGTTCTGCTTCCCTCACTCGTCTTTTTTATAGCTGTCCCATATTCCGGCCCCCCCCGTGGGGAACCCTCCCATACTGATGGTTCCCTTTCCCCCTCTTTTTTTCTATGACTGCTCCCAAATTCCGGGGCCCCCGTGTCTCCCCTCCCATAAAAGATGGTTTGCTTCCCGTCACTCGTCTTATCTAAGAAAACCCCCATAGTTCCCGGCCCCCGCCCCGTCTCCCCTCCCCTACGGGTTTGCTTCCTCACTCCCCCAACCCCTAGCGCTCCCATATTCCGGCCCCCCCTGTTTTTCCTCCCTTTTCCCCGGGGGGGGTTCGCTCCCTTTTCCCTATCTATTGCGCTCCCATAGTTCCCCGGGCCCCGCTGTGTCCCCCCCCATACTGATTTCTGTTTTCCCTATTTCCTTTTTATGACTCTCCCATAGTTTTCCGGCCCCCGCTTGGGGTTTCCCCTCCCTACGAGGTTTTCTTTCCCCCAAAACTCTTACATGACTGCTCCATATTTCCGGCCCCCGCCTTTCCCCCCTCCCATACTGATGTTTCGCTTCCCGTCCCAAACTTTTTTTGGGGCTTATCTAAGCTGCTCCCATGTTCCGGCCCCCCTGTGTCTCCCCTCCCTACGAGGTTTTGCCTCCCCCCCCCGTCTTTTTTATGACTGCCCCAAGTTCCCCGGTCCCCGTGTTCCCCCCCAAACTGATGGTTTTTCTTCCCTTTTCTTTTTTATCTAAGAGCTTGCCCCCCCCCCCCCCCCCATAGTTTCCGGGCCCCCGCTGGTCTCCCCCCCATACGTGGTTCTGCTTCCCGACTCGTTCATCTAACTCTCCCATAGTTCGGTTTGGGCCCTCTCCCATCTTATTTTGGTTTTGGGGTTCCCGTCACTCCCCCTTTTTTATAGCTGCTCCCCCAGTTTTGGCCTCCGCTGTTTCCCTCTCCCATACTTTAAGGGGCTCTTTTCCCTTTTCCGTCTTATCTATGAGCTGCTCCCATGGGGTTCCGGCCCCGGGGTGTTTCCCTCTCCCCAATAAAAAGGTTCTGCTTCCCCCCCCCTCGTCCACTATGAAACCCCCTCCCATATTCCGGCCCCCGCTGTGTCTTCCCCCCCCCTACTGAGGGTTTCCCCCTTCCCGTCATCGTCTCATCTATTACTGTCCCATATTTCCGGCCTCCGCGGGTTTTCCCCCCCCCATACTGATTGGGGTTTGCTTCCCGTCCTTGTCTATCTATTAGTTTTTCCCCCAGTTCCGGCCTCCCGCTGTGTTCCCTCCCATTCTGATGGTTCCCCCTTCCCGTACTCGCCCCCCTATAGCTGCTCCCATTTTTCCCCGGTTTTCCCCCTCCCCTTAAAAGGGGGGTTCTGCTTCCCTTTTCCGTCTCTCTATGAGCTGCTCCCATAAATTTTTCCCGGCCCCCCCGTGTCTCCCTCTCCCATTTTTGATGGTTCTGCTTCCCGTCCTCGTCTTTCTATGACCTCCCTAGGGGTTTCCGGGGCCCCGCTTTGTCCCCCCCCTCCCATACGAAAAGGGTTTTGCTTTTCCCTCACTCGTCTTATCTATGAGCTTCTCCCCCAGTTCCGGCCTCCGCTGTGTCTCCCTTTTTCCCCTACTGATGGTTCTGCTTCCCTTTAAAACGTCCATCAAAAAGCTGCCCCATATTTTTTTGGGCCCCGCTGTGTTCCCCCTCTCCCATACTGATGGTTTTTCTTCCCGGGGACTTGTCTTTTCTATAACTTTTTCCCAAAAGTTTTTCCCCTCCCTTGTCTTCCCTCCCATCAAAGGTTCTGGGGTTTCCCCCACTTTTTCTCATCTATGAGCTGCTCCCATATTTTGGGCCTCCGCTGTGTCTCCCCCCCCCATAAAAGATGGTTTTTTTTCCCCCCACTCGGCCATCTTGAGCGGGGCCCCTTGTTCCGCCTCCCTGTGTCTCCCCCTCCCATTAAGATGGCTGCTTCCCCCACTCGTCTTATCTATGAGCTGCTCCCAAAATTTCCGGCCCCCCGTGTCTCCCTCTCCCATACTGAAGGTTTTTTCTTCCCGTCACTCTCTCATCATGACTCCCCCAAATTTGGCCTCCCTGTGTCTTCCCCCCCCCAAAAATGATGGTTTTTTTTTTCCCTCCTCTCTTATCTATGAGCGCCCCATAGTTTTTCCCCCCCTGTGTCTCCCCTCCCATACTGATGGTTTTTCTTTCCCTCACTCCCCTTATCTTTTTAGCTTGGCCCTTTTTCCCAAAAATTCCGGCCCCCCCTGTTCTCCCTTTCCCCATACTAAGGGTTTTGCTTCCCCTTTCCCGCCATCATGGCTGCTCCCCCAGTTTTTCCGGGGCCCCCCCCGTGTCCCCCCCCCCCATACTGATGGGGTTTCTTCTTTTTCCCACTCGTCTCATCTAAGCGGGCCCCCCGTTTTGGGGCCCCGCTGTGCTCCCCTCCCCCAACTGGGGGGTTCTGCTTCCCCCCCCCTTTTTCTTATCTAGAGCTCCCCATAAGTTCCGGCCCCCCTGTGTCTCCCTCTCCCATACTTTTTGGGTTTTGCTTCCCGTCACTCGTCCCATTATGAGCTGCCCCATAGTTCCGGCCCCGCTGTTCCCCCCTCTCCCATACTGAAGGTTTTTTCTTCCCGTCAATTCTTTTCTAGACTGCCCCATAAAATTTCCCGGGCCCCCCTGTGGGGTCCCCCCCCCATACTGATGGGGTTTTTTTTTCCCGTCACCTTTTTATCTATGAGCTTTTTCCCATAGTTTTCCGGGGCCCCGCTGTGTCCCCCTCTCCCAACTGATGGTTCCCCCATCCTCACTCGTCTTATCATGAGGGGGCCCCATATTTTTGGCCCCGCTGTGTCCTCCCCCCCCCCTAATGGGGGGTTTTCTTTTCCCGTCACTTGGGGTTTCTATGAGCTGCTCCCATAGGTTTTGGGGCCCCGCTGTGTCCCCCCCCCATACTTTTTGGTTCTGCTTCCCTTCCCCTGCCCATCTAAAAAAACTGGGGCCCATGTTTTTTCCCCTCCGCTGGGGGCCCCTCCCCATACTGAGTTCTGGGGTTTCCCTTCCCCCCGTCTTATTTTATTAGCCCCCATAGTTCCCCCGGGCCCCGCTGTGTCTCCCCTCCCCATACTGATTGGTTGCTTCCCGTCACCCCCTTATCTATAGGCCCCCCCTAGTTTTTTCCCCCCCCCGTGTCTCCCTCCCATACTGAGGGTTTCCGGCCCCTTTCCGTCACCGTCTTATCTAAAAAGCTGCTCCCCCATTTCCCCGGCCCCCCCTGTGTCTCCTTTTTCCCCTACTGATGGGTTCGCTTCCCGTCCTCGTCTTATCCCAAAAAGTTCCCCATAGTTTTCCGGCCCCGCGTGGCTCCCTCTCCCATACTGATGGTTTGCTTCCCTCACTCGTCTTATCAAAATTTCTCCCATATTTCCGGCCTCCCCGTGTCTTCCCCCCCCATACAGGGGGGGTTTTCCTTTTCCCGGGGGGACCGTCTCAACTATGAGCGCTCCCATAGTTTCCGGCCTCCGCTGTGTCTCCTCTCCCATACGATGGGTTTTTCTTTTCCCTCACCCGTCTTAACTATGAGCTCTCCCATATTCCGGGGGCCCCGCTGTGTCCCCCCCTCCCCATACTGATGGTTCTGCTTCCCGTCCCCCGTCTTTTTTATGAGCTGCTCCCATATTTTCCGGCCTTTTCCCGGTCTTTTCCCCCCCATACTGATGGGTTTTTTCTTCCCGTCACTCGTCCTTATCCCCGACTGCTCCCCAATTCCCCTCCCCGTTTCCTTCCCCCCAAACTGATGTTGCTTCCCGTCACCCGTCCACTTTAGTCCCCAAAAATTCCGGCCCCCCGTGTGTCTCCCTTTTCCCCCCCACTGGGGGTTCCCAATTTTCCCTAAAACTTTATCCCCTGAATGCTCCCCCATTTCCCGGCCCCCTTGTCTCCCACCCCCCACTTTTTGGTTCTTTTCCCGTCACTCAAAAATCTATGGCTGCTCCCCCCAGTTTTCCCGGCCCCCCTGTTTTTCCCTCTCCCCAAAAAGATGGTTCTGCTTCCCCACTCGTCCACTAGAGCTTCCCCCCAGTTTGGCCCCCCCTGTGCCCCCCCCCCCATACTTTTTGGTTCCCCCTTCCCCCCCACTCGGCCCCTTTCTAGAGCTGCTCCCAAGTTTTTTGGCCTCCGCTGTGTCCCCTCTCCCATACTGATGGTTCTTCTTCCCGCACTCGTCTTATCTAAGAGCTGCTCCCATTGTTTCCCGGGTTTGCTGTTTTCCCCCCCCCCCTACTGATGGTCTGCTTTTTCCCTCCCGTCTTATTATAGCCTCCCAAGTTTCCCCCGGGCCCCCTGTGTCTTCCTCTTTTAACTGATTTTCTGCTTTTCCCCCAAAACGTCCAAAATATGAGCTCCCCTATTCCGGCCCCCCCGTTCTCCTCTTTTCCTACTGGGTTCTGCTTTTCCCTCCTTTTTCTTATCTATGAGCTGCTCCCAATAGTTCCCCCGGCCCCCCCCTGTTCTTCCCCCCCCCATACTGATGGTTCTGCTTTTCCCTACTCCCTCCAAAAACTGCCCCAAAGGTTTTTCCCGGCCCCCCTTTTTCCCTTTTACGAGGGGTTTTTTTTTTCCCCACTCGTTTTTCTATGAGCTGCTCCCCCAGTTTCCGGCCCCCCCCGTGTCCCCCCCTCTCCCATACGATGGTTCTGCTTCCCGTCACTCGTCTTAACTATGAGCTGTCCCATGGGGTTTCCCGGGGCCCCCCTTTGGGGGTTTCCCCTCCCATACGATGGTTTTTTTTTTCCCTCACTCGTTTTATCTATGACTTCTCCCATAGTTCCGGCCCCCCCCTGGCTCCCTTCCCATACTGATGGGGTTTGCTTCCCGTCACTCGTCTCATCTATAGCTGCTCCCCCCAGTTTTTTTCCCCCTTTTTTTCCCCCCCCCATACGATGGTTCTGCTTCCCCCCACTTGTCTTTTCTATTTTCGCTCCCATATTTCCGGCCCCGCTGTTCTCCCAACCCCCACTTAAAATTTTTGCTTCCCTCCCCCCGTCCCATCTATTAGGCTGCTCCCAAAATTTGGTCCGCTTTTTGGGCCCCCTCTCCCATACTGATGGTTCCCCCTTCCCTTTTCTCTTTTTATCAAGAGCGGGGCCCATAGTTCCCCCCTCCCTTTTTCTCCCCTCTCCCAACTGATTTTTCTTTTTCCCTTCAAATTTTCCCCCATGAGCCCCCTCCCCCCGTTCCTCCTTTTCCCTGTGTCTCCCTCTCCCATACTGATGGTCTGTTTCCCCCCAATCCTATCTTGAGCTTCCCAAAAATTCCGGCCCCCCTGTGTCACCCCCCCCATACTGGGGGGTTTTTACCGTCACTCGTCCAAAATATGACTGCTCCCATAGTTCCGGGGCCCCCCCTGTGTCCTCCCCCCCCCCTACGAAGGTTTTCCTTTTTGTCCCCCGTCTTACTATGACTGCTCCCATAGTTTTTCCGGGGCCCCGCTGTTTCTCCCTCTCCCATACTATGGTTTTCTTTTCCCCTTTTCTCGTCTTTTATGAGCGCTCCCATAGTTCCGGCCTCCCTGTTCCCCCTCCCATACTGAGGTTCTGCTTTTCCCTTTTCTGTCTCATCTATGGGGTTTTTCCCATAGTTCCCCCTCCGCGTGTTCCTTTCTCCCCCGCTTTGGGTTTTTGCTTTTCCCCACCTTTTTATTTTTGGGGTGCTCCCATAGTTCCGCCTCCCCTGTGTCTCCCTCTCCCCCAAAAAATTGGGGTTTGCTTTTCCGTTCCCCCCCGGGCTATCTATGAGCTGCTCCCATAGTTTTTTCCCATCCGCTGGTTTTCCCCCCTCCATACTGATGGGTTTTGGGTTCCCGTCACTCGTCTTATCTATGGCTGCTCCCAATTTCCGGCCTCCGCTGTGTCTCCCTTTTCCCCTTTCCCCATGGTTTTTTCTTCCCTCACTCGTCTTTTCTATGACTGCTTTCCCCCCCCCCCCCCCTTCCGGGGCCCCCGGCTCCCCCCCCCCATACTGATGGTTTGCTTTTTCCCTCCCGCTTTCTATTAAAATTCCCATATTCCCCCTCCGCTGTGTCTTTTCCCTCCCCTACTGTGGGTTTTGCTTCCCTCATCCTTTCTAAGACTTTTTTCCCTAGTCCCCCCTCCGCTGTGTCTCCCCCCCCCAAACTGATGGTTTTCTTTTCCCCACCTCTTAATTTTGATCCCCCTAGTTCCGGCCCCGCTGTTTTCCCCCCTCCCCCAAAATGGTGTTCCTTTCCCTTTTCTCGGCTTATTAGAGCTCTCCCTAGTTCCCCCTTCCCCCTTTTCTTCCCCCCAATGATGGGGTTTGCTTTCCCCTCACTCTTACTATAGCCCTTCTCCCATATTTTTTCCCCCCGCTTGGGCCCTTCCCCATACTAGTTCGGGGCCCCCCTCACTCGTCTTTCATGACTCTCCCCTTTCCGGGGCCCCCCGTTGTTTTCCTTCCCCTACTGATGGTTCTGCTTTTTCCCCCACTCTCCCACTAATACTGCTCCCATGTTCCCCCCGGCTTCCCCTCCCATACTGATGGTTTTTTTTCCCGCCTCTCTATCAGAGCCCCCTCCCATAGTTCCGGCCCCGGTCCCCCCCTCCCCCACTGAAGGGTTTGCTTCCCCACTCCTTAACTTAGCTCCCAAGTTCCGCCCCCCTGTGTCCCCCCTCCCATACTGAGGTTTTTTTTCCCTCACTTGCTTTTCTATGAAGCTCCCATAGTTTTCCGGCCCCGCGTTCTCCCTCCCCATACTTATGGTTTTTTCCCCTCATCGTCTTTTTTATAGTTGTCCCCTTTTTCCGGGGCCCCCCCCGTGTTTTCCCCCTCCCCTACTGATGGTTTTTTCTTTTCCCTCACTCGTCTTATCTATGAAAAGCCCCATAGTTTTTCCTGGCCTCCGCTGAGTCCAAAACCCTTCCCCCACTGATGGTTCTGCTTTTCCTCCTGTCTTTTCTAGAGCTTCTCCCCCCAAAAATTTCCGGGGCCCCGTTTTTCTCCCCCTTCCCCTTTTGAAGGTTTTGCCCCTTTCCCTCACCGTCTTATCTATGACTTCTCCCAAAAATTCCGGCCTCCGCTGTTCTCCCTCTCCCCCCTGATGGGGTTTCCCTTCCCTTTTCCGCCCCCTCTAGGGCTGCTCCCTAGTTCCGGCCCCGCTTTGTCTCCCCTCCCCCACTGGGGGTTTTTTCCCTTTTTCCCCCTCTTATCTATGACTGCTCCCATAGTTCCCCCCCGCGTGTCCCCCTCCCAACTGATGGGGTTTTGCTTTTCCCCCACTCGCTTACTATGACTGCTCCCATAGTTTTTTCCGGGGCCCCGCTTTTTTCCCCCTTCTCCCTACGAAGGTCCCCCTTCCCTCACTCGTCTTATCAAGAGCTGCTCCCCCCATTCCGGCCTCCGCTGTGTCCTCCCCCTCCATACGATGGTTCTGCTTCCCGTCACTCGTCTTATCTATTACCTCCCAAAATTTCCCCCTTCCCTGTGTCCTTTCCCCTTTTCCCTACTGATGGTTTTTTCTTCCCCCCACCTCCCCCCAAAAACTCTCCCATAGTTCCGGCCTCCGCTGTGTTGCCCTTTTCCCCCAAAAAAATTTTGCTTCCCGTCACTCGTCTTAAAAATGAGCTGCTCCCCAAAGTTCCGGCCCCCCCTGTGGGGTTCCTCTCCCATACGAGGTTCGCTTCCCTCACTCATCCATCTATTAGCGGGTTCCCCCAGGATATTTTCCCGGCCCCCCTGGGTCCCCCCCCTCCCATAAAAGGGGGTTTCTTTTTCCCGTCACTCATCTCATCTATGAGCTGCTCCCCCAGTTTTTCCCCTCCGCTGGTCCCCCTCTCCCATACTGATGGTTTTGGGGTTTTCCCTCACTCATCTTATCTTGAGCTGCTCCCCTAGTTTTTCCCGGCTCCACTGTGTCCCCTCTCCCATACTGATGGTTTCTGCCTTTTCCCCACTCGTCTTTTTTATGACTGCTCCCATAGTTCCGGCCTCCGCTGTTCCCCCCTTTTTCCCCTACTGATGGCTCGGGGTTTCCCCTACTCTTTAAAAATGAGCTGGGGCCCCCCATTTTTCCGGGGCCCCCCCTGTGTTCCCCCTCCCATACTGATTTTGGTTTTTTCCCCTTTCCCCGCAAAACTTCCCCTTTCTATGACTCTCCCATAGTTCCGGGCCCCCCCCCCCACCCCCCCCCCCCCGCCCCCACCCCCCCCTGGGTCCCGGGTTTCCCCCCGGTGTCTCCCCCCCCCCATAAAAGAAAAGGTTTTTCCCTTCCCTTTTTTTGTCTTATCTATGGATGCTCCCATAGTTCCGGGGCCCCGCTGTGTTCCCCCCTTTTTTCCTCTGATGGGTTTTTTTTCCCTTTTCTTGTCTTTCCCCTGGCTCTTTTCCCTAGTTTTTGGCCTTTGCTTTCTCCCTTCCCCCACTGATGGTTCTGCTTTTCCCGTCACTCGCTTATCTATGGCGCTCCCATAGTACCCCCTCCCCCGGTCCCCCCTCCCATACTATGGGTTTCTTTCCCCTCACTCCATCTATGGCTGCCCCATGGTTTTTCCCCCTCCCTGTTTCCCCCCCCCGAGGTTTTGCTTCCCCATTGCCCCCTATCTCTCCCAAAGTTCCGGGGCCCCCCCTTGTCTCCCTCCCCATACTGATGTTTGCTTCCCGTCACTCTCCATCTATGGCTGCTCCCAAAGTTCCCCCCCCCCCTTTTCTCCCCTCCATACTGATGGTTTTTTCTTCCCTCACTCTCTTACAAAAAGCTCTCCCCCCATTCCGGGCCCCCGGGGGTTTTTCCCCCCTTCCCAACTGAAAGGTTTGCTTTTCCCTCACTCTCCTTTTAAAAACTGCTCCCTAAAATTTCCCCCTCCCCCGTTTCCCCTCTCCCCCACTGAGGTTTCTTCCCTCCCTCTTATCTATAGCTGTCCCATAGTTTTCCGGCCCCCCTGTGCCCCCCCCATCTGATGGTTCCCCCTTCCCCCCCACTGCTATTATGAGCCCCCCTTTTTCCGGCCTCCGGGGGTCTTCCCCTCCCCTACTGATGGGGTTTGCTTTTCCCCCCCACTCGTCTACTATGGGGGTGCTCCCCAAAATTTCCGCCCCGCTGTGTCTCCCTTCCTACGTGGTTTGCTTCCCTCACTCGTTTATCATGACGCTCCCCTTTTTCCGGGCCCCGCGTTCCCCCCCCATACGGGGGGTTTTTTCTTCCCTCACCGCTTATCTATGAACTGTCCCATGTTCCGCCTCCGGGGTTCTCCCCCCCATACTGAGTTTCTTCCCTCACTCTCTTTCTATACTGCTCCAAGTTCCGGGGCCCCCTTTGGGCCCCCCTCTCCCATACTGAAGGTTTCTTCCCGTCCTCCTTATCAAAAGCGCCCCAAGTTCCGTTTGCTGGTTTTCCCCCCCCCATACGATGGTTCTTTCCCGTCACTCCTTACAGAGCTGCTCCCATAGTTTCCCCTCCCGGGGCTCCCCCCCTACTGATGGTTTTTCTTTCCCTCACTCGTTTCTATGACTGCTCCCATTTTCCGGGGCCCCGCTGTTCCCCTCTCCCCCGAGGTTTTCTTCCCTCACTCTCTTTTTTATACTCTCCCATATTTTCCGCCTCCCGTTTCCCCCCTCCCAACTGATGGGTTTTGCTTCCCCTCACTCGCTTATCAAAAACCCTCCCATATTTTTCCCCTCCCCGTTCCCCCCTCCCATACTATGTTTGCTTCCCTCACCTCCCACATGACGCTCCCATATTCCGGCCCCGCGGTCCCCCTTATACTATGGGTTTCTTTTCCCCCACTCTCTTCTTGACTGCTCCCAATTCCGGCCCCCCTGGTTTCCCCCCCCTACGAGTTTGCTTCCCCAAACCCTATCTATGACGCTCCCATAGTTTTCCGGCCTCCCTTTCCCCTCTCCCTACGGGGTTTTTTCCCGTCACCTCCCATCTTAGCTTCCCCCAATTTTGCCCCGCTTTTCCCCTCTCCCCTATAGGTTTTTTTCCCGCCCCTCTTCAGAGCGCCCCAATTCGGGGTTTCCCCTCCCCTACTGAGGTTCTTTCCCGTACTCTCTTATCAAAGACTGCTCCCTATTTTTTTCCTCCCTGTGTCTCCCCCCCCCTCTGATGGTTTCTTCCCTCACTCGCTTTTATAGCCTCCCAAGTTTCCGGCCCCCGCTGGTCTCCCCCCCCAAACTGATGGTTTTTCTTCCCTCCTCGTCTTTTCTATGACTTCCCATTTCCGGGGCCCCGCTGTGTCTCCCCTCCCTACTGAGGGGGTTTCTTCCCCCCACTCGTCTTTTTTAAAAAGCGCTCCCATATTTTGGGGCCCCCTTGTCCCCCTCCCTAATAGGTTTTGCTTCCCCACTGCTTTTATGACTGCCCCATATTT
>JARQOD010009743.1:0-30139 GCA_033576555.1 Oophaga sylvatica
ATATATATATATATATACTGTGTATATATTGTAGGGATCCGCTCTGGTAGGCAGGGGCCGGGCCGCATTAATGAGGCATACACACAGGCTTTTAGTTCAAAGTTCAGTGGTTTTAATAACGGGTTCAACAAAAAGTCCAGATAACAAAATCAAAGCAGAACATAAATCACTCCAGTTTGGAGAACCACTGGTCCCAGACTCACCCTTGCTTGGGACGGGCTTAACTAAGCGGCTGCAAGACAGCAGAGACCGCCAGGTGCCATTCCGGGTGGTCTGGTACTCGCTTCCTGGTGCACACTGACACACTGCAACAAAAACAAGCTTCCAGGCTGACTCCAGCCAAACTCCTTCCTTCCACCCCACCAACTACAACAGCTCCTTGTTTTATAGGCCTAGTCCACACCCGCAGGTGAGGTACACATCAGCTGACCTGATCACGTGACTATGACCTCATCACAGGTCCTTGAGATCAGGGAAAATCTTGACCAAACTCCAGTCTGCTAGGAGAAATATATCTCCCATCCATCAAGACCCCCTTTGGTGTACCACATACCTCCCCCCTTTGTTCAACCTTAGGAGGGTGGACAGATGACATACAGTGAACTCTGGACAGTGCATCTGTGTTCCCCTGCAATTTGCCTGCCGATGTTCTACTGAAAATTTGAAATTTTGCAGAGACAGAAACCACCTGGTGACTTGTGCATTTCTCTCTTTGGCTTGACTCATCCAAGTCAGAGGGGAATGATCAGTTACCAACCGAAATGTTCTCCCCAACAGATAGTAGCGCAATGACTCCAGTGCCCACTTGATGGCCAGGCACTCTCTCTCTACAATGCTGTATCTGGTTTCAGCTGGAGTAAGCTTTCGACTCAGGAAACTAATAGGATGCTCCTCCCCGTTAACCTCCTGAGACAACACGGCACCCAGACCTACCTCTGACGCATCAGTCTGGACAATGAATTCTCTTTTGAAGTCGGGCGTGATCAGAACTGGTGACCCACACAGTGCCCCTTTTAGTTTTACAAACGCTTCTTCAAGCTGATCATTCCATCGCACCATTACTGACTTCCTCCCTTTTAGGCAGTCAGTTAACGGTGCCGACAGGGTTGCAAAATTGGGAATAAACCGCCGGTAGTATCCCACTAACCCCAAAAACCCTTTCACTTGTTTTGTGGTGAGGGGACGGGGCCAGTTTTGGATTGCCTCCACTTTGTTTATTTGGGGTTTAATAACTCCTCTCCCAATCACATACCCCAGGTACCGAGCTTCCTCCAACCCTATGGAACACTTCTTTGGGTTGGCAGTTAGCCCTGCTTGTCTCAGAGAATCTATCACCGCCTGTACCTTGGCTAAGTGACTTTCCCAGTCTGTACTGTACACCACAATATCGTCCAGATAGGCCGCGGCATATCGGCGATGAGGACGAAGAACAACGTCCATTAACCTCTGGAATGTCGCTGGAGCGCCATGCAACCCGAAGGGTAGGACTATATACTGGAACAGTCCTTTGGGTGTTACAAAAGCCGTTTTCTCTCTCGCTGCTTTTGTTAGGGGCACCTGCCAATACCCTTTTGTGAGGTCAATGACTGAAAAATACCGGGCCTGCCCAAACCGCTCTATTAACTCATCGACCCGGGGCATTGGGTAGGCGTCAAACTTCATTCAGTTTTCTGAAGTCATTACAGAACCTTAGTGTCCCATCTGGCTTTGGTATTAGGACTATTGGGCTGGCCCACTCACTCTGGGACTCTTCAATGACCCCTAACTGCAGCATCTTCTTGACCTCTTCCGAGATGGCTTGTCGCCGGCCTCAGGCACCCGATATGGCTTTAATCGGACTTTGGCCTGCGGCTCCGTGACAATGTCATGTTGGATTAGGGAGGTACGACCAGGAAGTTCCGAAAAAACATCGGTATTTCGGCTAGCAAACTCTCGGACTTCCTGAACTTGTCTGGGCGACAAAGTGTCTGCTATTTTGACGGCGGAGAGGACTTCTCTTGCCTTCTCCTGAGGCAAGGAAGCCATCTCTACTGGAAATGCAGGCCGTGGACAATCCTCACCAAGCGGGTCTCTGTCTTTCCATGGTTTGAGCAGATTCACATGGTATACTTGTTCTGGCTTTCTCCGCCCTGGTTGGTGTACTTTATAGTTTACTGGACCCACCTTCTCTATAATCTCGTAGGGTCCCTGCCACCTTGCAAGGAACTTACTATCCACTGTAGGCACAAGTACCAACACCCGATCCCCAGGGTTAAAGGACCTTACCCGTGCCTCCCGGTTATAGACCTGCCTCTGTGACCTTTGTGCTGCTTCCATGTGTTCTGGGACTAATGGTAGGACTGTCTCCATTCTCTCTTGCATTTTGGCCACATGTTCTATCACACTTTTGTGGGGAGTTGGTTGGTTTTCCCAGGCCTCTTTAGCTATATTGAGTAAGCCACGGGGATGTCTGCCATATAATAGTTCAAAGGGCGAGAACCCCGTAGATGCCTGGGGCACCTCCCGCACTGCAAACATCAGGTATGGCAACAAGAGATCCCAGTCCTTACCATCTTTAGAGACTGCTTTTTTCAACATATTCTTCAGGGTTTTATTGAACCTTTCTACTAAACCGTCTGTTTGGGGATGATAGACCGATGTGCGCAACTGTTTAACACTTAACAAGTGGCAGAGTTCCTTCATGATTTTTGACATAAAGGGGGTCCCTGATCTGTTAAGATTTCTTGAGGGATTCCCACCCGAGAGAACATACCCATGAGTTCTTTTGCGATCAGTTTGGCCGAGGTGTGTCGCAGGGGAATAGCCACAGGATACCTGGTAGCGTAATCTAGAACTACGAGGATGTGTTGGTGACCCCTTGCTGATTTATTAACTGGCCCCACCAGATCCATGGCTATTCTCTCAAACGGGACCTCTATAATTGGTAATGGCACCAAGGGACTCCGAAAATGAGGCTGCGGACTGGTTACCTGGCACACGGGAAAGAGTTACAATACCGTTTAACTTCTTCATAGACCCCTAGCCAGTAAAACCGCTGTAGAATTCTGTCTAGGGTTTTCTTTTGGCCCAAATGTCTCCCTAGTACATGCGCATGCGCTAAGTCCATTACCAACCTCCGATATGACTGCGGTACCAGCAATTGCTCGACAATTTCCCCATGTATTTTGTCAACCCGATACAGCAAATCTTGGTTCAGCTCGAATCGGGGAAATACTGTAGCTGCCCCGGGGTGTTGGGGTTCCCCATTGACAACCAGTACATTTTCCCGGGCTCGAGTCAACGTAGGGTCCCGGAGTTGCGCCGTACCAAAATTGTCACCTGCCACATTTAAGTCTGACAATTCTGGTCCCGGTGGCAAATCTTCCATCTCCCCAGCTAACACTTCTATAGGAGAGGGGTTTTCCTCCTCCACCGAAGGCAAAGGTACTCCTACCGCCAGCACATCTTCCTCTGGGCCACCAGGTTCATGCCCGATTTCTGGAGAATGCAACCTGGTTGCCACTGGTGCCGATGACTGTTCCGTGGGAGGGGTAATTACAGGCCAAAGCACAGAAAATAACGGAAAATCTCTCCCCATTATTACATCATAATGCAAATTCACCACCACCCCCACCTCGTGGCACCTCCTCCCCGCTGGCGTGTTTATCATCACCAGGGCGGTAGGATAATGTTTTAGGTCCCCATGTATACACAACACACCCATCTTCCGGCCAGTATACTCTCTGATTTGGACGTGGCTGGCTCGTATTAGGGTCACGAGACTCCCTGAGTCCAGTAGAGCCACAGAAGGGTTACCCTCCACCTCCACTTTACACAAATGATTCATATTGGGTCCCTTGGTTTACCCACTGCACACATGTGTTCGGCATAGTAAGACTGATAGTACCCATAGTTTGTGTCCATGGGCTCAGTCAGGTGGGGGCAATCAGCTCTCACATGTCCTGGTTCTTGGCACCGCCAACAGATTATGGGGCCCCTTTCGTCCCCCGACCCGTCCTGGGCGGCCTTCCGAGTCTCTGCTCGCCGAACGGCGGGTGAAGGTTTGGGGAATTTACTCATTACCTTCCGGGTAGTCTCTCCCTGTATCTCCTTGGTAGCCCCATATCTTTCAATGAGGTCTACCATTTGGAGACCATCAGTAGGGGCTGCCTGTCCAACCCATGTTTGAAGGGTGTGGGGCAAAGTTCTCCAGAATTTATCAGTCACTATACGATCCAGCATAGCGCGGGGTGACAACACTTCCGGCTGCAACCACTTTTCTATCAGGTGTATCAAGTCATAATACTGGGACCGAGCTGGCTCGGAAGGGGAAAACTTCCACTGGTGTACCCGCTGAGCCCGGACTAACACATTTACCCCAAGACGTGCGAGTATCTCACCCTTGACGATCTCGTAGTCCCTCTGGTGCTCGGGGGGTAGGTCTTTATAGGCTTTCGCGGGTCCTGGAGCCAAAAACGGAGCCACGATCTCGGCCCACTGGTCCCGGGGTAGTCTCTCCCTCTCAGCCACGCCTTCAAACACCTCCAGGTACACCTCGACGTCATCTGACTTTTCCATTTTCGGAATCGCTGTGCGTACCACTTTCCGGACATCCTGACGTCCCGGGGCAGCTCCTGCTGTCTGCGGCGCTGTGATGTGCTGCATCAGTAGACTGTTGGTTTCCTGTTGCCGCTCCATAGCCTGCTGCTGTATAGCCTGCTGCTGCTGCATAGCCAGCTGCTGCTGTCGCACGGCCTCCACAAGCATTTTTACTGTGCTCTCCATCTCCGGACAGTTATCCACCGGGTTTTGCGTCACTTTCTTCACCCAGGACATTTACTGTCATGCAGAGAGAAAACAGCCTGACCTCACTGCGTTGCCCGCATTCAAGCCACCAATTGTAGGGATCCGCTCTGGTAGGCAGGGACCGGGCCACAGTAATGAGGCATACACACAGGCTTTTAGTTCAAAGTTCAGTGGTTTTAATAACGGGTTCAATAAAAAGTCCAGATAACAAAATCAAAGCAGAACATAAATCACTCCAGTTTGGAGAACCACTGGTCCCAGACTCACCCTTGCTTGGGACGGGCTTAACTAAGCGGCTGCAAGACAGAAGAGACCGCCAGGTGCCATTCCGGGTGGTCTGGTACTCGCTTCCTGGTGCACACTGACACACTGTAACAAAAACAAGCTTCCAGGCTGACTCCAGCCAAACTCCTTCCTTCCACCCCACCAACTACAACAGCTCCTTGTTTTATAGGCCTAGTCCACACCCTCAGGTGAGGTACACATCTGCTGACCTGATCACGTGACTATGACCTCATCACAGGTCCTTGAGATCAGGGAAAATCTTGACCAAACTCCAGTCTGCTAGGAAAAATATATCTCCCATCCATCAAGACCCCCTTTGGTGTACCACAATATTTATCAGATAGCAGGCACCACAACACTTCAAAAATACTTCTTCTGCACAATCCAGAGGCAGCAACTTTACGGTTACACATGGCGGTAAATTACTTCCATTACATTTCACATAAGTCCAGCAAACCATTATCGGAACCTCCATGCTGCCCTGTGAGGACTGTACAGGTTGAGGTTTGTCTCTCTGGCCCCTCACAGCCAGTCTCAAAGTCTATGAGGGCCACAAGCTCCTGGCTGTTCTGCTCCGACTTCAGCTCTCCATTCGAGAACTTGTGTCCCAGCCTGGTCATATTCTCCATTATGATCCCCAGGCCTGGCTACTCTATAGGTTCTTACCTAGTATAGATAACCGTTTGCTTTAGACCCGCTTGACTGAGATAAGGAATCTTTGCTTCTGCTGAGTCCTTGCTAGGCCCCCTTGCCTGAGTTGTGAACATCTTCTGCCACTTAGTCCTCATTTCCTTTAAACCATGCTGTCCGATATGGCCTCCCATCACGGCACACAAATATCCGTTTACATGCAGGTCTGCGAGCAACAAGGCCATAGGGTTGTACTTCTCAAGTACTCATCCTTATTTGACTAACAACAAGAAACTGCCTCTCCTTGTGCCCACTGTAGCTTCTCCCACCCTGGGCTGTTCCCAATAGTTAAGCCTGTCTGCAACTAACTAGCTGCTGCTGGACACAAAATAGATAAAACAACATTTAAAACCTAGCAGTGCATTATATAATCATAACGTCCTTAAGGGGGTGTGGGCAGCTTCTCCACTACTTTACTGGACTCTGAAACGGTCTTTCAGAAAGGAACGGTGGCGTTGATGCACGCCAATCATTCTCTAAGGAATTGATGGAGATAGTCTAGCCGTGTATATGCCCGGCTGTCTCCTTCAGTTCCATGGACGATAATAGAAGCCATCCTAAAAAGGAACTTCAGGGCACTGTCTTCTGGAGAAGTAAAGCTACATTTTTCACCAGTTTGACCCTTTATATCTACACTGTGTGCGGAATTATTAGGCAAGTGAGTATTTTGACAATCGTCATTTTTATACAGATTTTTGGGCAAGAAATATGAGGACAGATATTTCACAGCTTTTATGGACAAAACCGCACTTTTACCTTCTCAGATATTCAGGTTTCAGATTTATTAATTTTTTGGATTGACCGACAGCTCTGGAAATGCTCAATAATAAAATAAATAATCAAAAATACAAACTGACTAATTCTGCACACGGTATTATTTTCAGTTGTCTCTGAACAGGTGGATGGAGAGTTACTGCTATGATGTCTTCCATACACTGCAAACACTGACATGAGAGATTCCTGCTCTTCTGTCTCTATGTAGCATGATGATAAGAAGAAGCAGTAGTAAGCTGTGTAACTGTGAATCCAGATCTAGTACTAGATAACAAAAAAAAGCAGAAAGAAAGTCTGGTCTCTGTGCCTCCTTTTTTACTCTAATTCAACCTCCTATTTTTTCTTCTATAGACTGCTGAAGACTGCTTTAGACAAATATAGGCAGCTGTAATCTGATCTCTCAGTGAGCAAGACAAATTTTTGCACTTTTTCAAAAGGGATGGAGTGTTTAGGAAGCAGGGGAAGGGAAGTGGCTCAGAAGTATATTTCTCTGATCGGATATATTACCAAGTTTCTTATATTCGTTTTTACTATTGATTTATGCAAAATGTTTTGAAACGACAGCGACCATCTAACTTTTTTGGGGAAAATTACATGATATTGTTCCATTTTCATTTCTAAACCAAACAATGAATATCTGTAAAACTGCACGACACATTGAATTGAAATGATCGATTTGATGTTTTTTTTTTCAAAGCATTGCTTTCATTTCTAAAATGCAACTTTTCCATATTATGTGACACCTCAATGATTTTTAGAGTCATTTTCCAGCAAGTAGTCACAATATTTGGTCTTTAGAACTCAGAAGCTTTTATTGTAAAGTCAATACTGTTTTATGTGCCTCCAAATGAACAATTTTTTGCGCAGTAATTTATAATTTATTGTTTTTATGAACATGAGCAGTGATTAAATGCCCAAAGCAAAAAAAAAAAAACAATGAAGCGTTAGCAGTCAATACTCATTCAACGGAACGATTGAAGTTTGTTTGTTTTTGTTAAACAAGATAAAGTGTTGTATCCGGTGATATTTTACATTTTGGAGATTAATGATCGTGTTATTAAATTTAAATGTTATCATTTTATGAAATATGGAAGTCGCAAAATTAAAATTCTAATAAAACTTTTCTTACATTTCAATTAGGATTAAATTAGATTTTGTAAAAATAATATTGATCTGGTAGATTTCATTTAAAAAAGACTAAAAAATAAATAAAACGATCTTAAAAGAACACTGCGCATAATTCAGCTGCGGTTCATCTTACTGCATTTTTACAAGTTGGAACATTTCTTAATTTATTGGTATTAGTTTTTTTTTTATTCATAAGTGTTTTCCACTTTGCCTTTATGCAGTTGAGCTCACGCAATATCTCCGAAAACGGCCATATTGACTGCATCAAACTTCTGTGAATGTGAATTGGACAGCACATGCGCACCCAGCTAAATGCTGCACGGCTGAGCACTTAGGGCCTGTGCACACATTGCGGATTTGCCTGCGGATTTTTCCGCGCCGAAACCACACCTCTTGGCAGAAACCGCAGGCACGGTTTTGACGCAGTTTTGGCGCGGTTTTGATGCGGTTTTTGGCGCGGTTTTTCTCATGCGGTTTTGTATGCGGTTTTGACAGCTAAATAAAGATATGTTGTTTAACAAAAAAAAAAAGATTTGTGATGTCATTTCTTGTCCAACCTCCTCTTTTACATTTGTCCAACCCACACTCCATTACACACACACAGATAGAGCTAGGCCGGCGTCACACTTGCGAGTGTGATGCGAGTAAGTCGCACGACTTTCTCGCATCAACACCCGGCACGGCGCCCGCTCTCAGACCCGAGTGTGCGGCTGCATGTATTTCTATACATGTATTTCTATGCAGCCGCACACTCGGGTCTGAGAGCGGGCGGCCGTGCCGGGTGTTGATGCGAGAAAGTCGTGCGACTTACTTGCATCACACTCGCAAGTGTAACGCCGGCCATAGATAGATAATAGATACCAGTAGTTAGATAGATAGAAAATACATAGATAGATGGATAATAGATAGTTAGAAATATATATAGAAAGATAGATATATAGATAGACAGAAAGATATATAGGTAGATAGATAAAATGGTACATAAATAGTTAAAGACACACACGTGTACACACACACAAAATCTTAACGCAATAGTTAATAAAAAAAAAAAATAGGAAAAAAAATGGCGTGGGCTCCCCCTATAATTTATAGCCAGAAAGGCTAGGCAGACAGCTGCGGGCTGATATTCATAGCCTAGGAAGGGGCCATGGATATTGGCGCCCCCCCTGGCTAAAAATACCAGAACCCAGCCGCCCCAGAATTGGCGCATCTGTACGATGTGCCAATTCCGGCACTTAGCCCCTCTCTTCCCACTCCCCTGTAGCGGTGGGATATGGGGTAATAAGGGGTTAATATCACCTTGCTATTGTAAGGTGATATTAAGCCCGGTTAATTAATAGAGAGGCGTCAATAAGACGCCTATCGATTATTAATCTTATATTAATAAAGGGTTAAAAAAACAACCCCGCACAGAATAAATTATTTTAATGAAATAAAACACAACAAGGCTTTCATATCTTTATTATACGCTCAGATCCAAGCGACGCCCTCCATCTGCTGTAAAAACTAAAAAAATAAAACAACCGTATACTCCCTGTCGACGCAGTCCAATTAATAACGAGTGTCCCATGACGGTCTCCCCTATAGAACAGTGACATCAGGTGATGCCACTGCTCTGTAGGGCCTCCCAGTGATGCACTGACAGGAGACAATGGCTCCTGCAGTGCATCACTGAGGTTACCTGAGTTCAGAGTCTCACTTTATGGCAATGCTGCGTGGGAATGTTCTCACCCAGCATTGCCGTGAGAGAATGAACTGTAGTGACGTCATTCTCTCCCGGTGGCAGAGGCAGAGCGGTACACAGATGGTGTCGGGGAATAGGTGAGTATATACTCTATGTTATGTTCTGTATGTCATGTATGTCATATGTTGTATGTCATGTGTATGTTATTATGTTGTATGTATATGTATGTTTATATAATAATAATAATCTTTATTTATATAGCGCCATCATATTCCGCAGACGCTTTACAGTTTAACAGTTTCAAACACAAGTCATAAGTAACAACGTTAACAATACAATAATTAAAGCAAAATAAGCCGCCCCTGCTCTGTTCTGTATGTCATGTATGTTATATGTTCTGTATGTCATGTATGTTATATGTTGTATGTCATGTATGTTTTTTTTTTTTTTTTTTTTACATTCAGCACATTAGCCGGATGATGGGACTACTACTGTCCCATCATTGGCTAATGTGTCAGTCACTGTCACTGTAGCAGGCATAGCCAGATGGGACTTACAGTCCCATCTGACGATGCCTGCATACACGGAGAAATACACACAGCCCCGCACACCACCGCACATACACCGATCCCGCACACAACCCCGCACATACACCGATCACGCACACAGGCCCGCACACCAATCACGCACACAGCACCGCACACCGATCACGCAGACACCGGCAAACAATCACTGCCCACACACACAGCGCCGCACACTATACACGCCCACGCACCGCCCACACACACAGCGCCGCACACTGTACACGCCCACGCACCGCCCACACACTTCCCTCCTCCCGAACTGCAGCGGTTTTACCCGCAGCAAACCCGCAGATCTTTTTTAGACCTGCGGTTTTGCTGCGGAAGTGCCCGACTCAATGCAAGTCAATGGGCGCCGAACCGCTGCAGTTCCACACAAAGAATTGACATGCTGCGGAAAATAAAACGCGGCTAAACCGCAGCGTTTTTTTCCGCAGCATGTGCACAGCAGACATGCGGTTCCCATTAGATTACATTGGTAGTGCACTCTGCTGAGGGTTGGATGCGTTTCCGCACGTTGAAAAACGCAGCGGAAACGCATCTAAAAACGCAAAGTGTGCACATGGCCTTACAGTGACGGCATGCGCATAAGTCACCCTGGTCTTATCAATGATCGATACATCATTTCAGAGCCCCATTCTTAAGATATCGGGGATCCCATTTATCAGACCCCCAGTAATCCCAGGTGACAATGTGTTAAGATGAGAAGCAATGAAGACTGAGGTTGATGATAGCGCTCACCTGAGAGGGTTGTGCGAGGACGCAACACCCATAAAAACCATCCATTGTGGCTTCGTGGCTGGAGGAGAAATTCTTCTAGATGACAAGATACTAGAATTGGAATATCACGATAGGTGGGCTGGGCTAGCGGGAATGAGGTCTTCTAGGTAGAGATAATCTTTTTATTAACACCAACGCATTTCCGCAGTGAATCGGTGCCTTTTTCAGGGTAAAAAAGGTAAAAAACAATTTTTTTTTACCTTGAAAATGTAATTGGTCCGGCACCGAAACGCGTTGGGGTTACTAAAAGCCTTATCTCTATCTTCAAGACCTCCTCATTCCCACTAGCCCAGCACATCTATCATGATTTTAGAATTCTGGCAACTTGCCAAGATGGGAATAATACATTAAGGCTCATTTTAAACTTGAAATTGTGCAAAAAAGAAAAATCATAAAAAAGTATTTTAGATGACAATTACATACATTCATTCGTCTAGGTCTGGAAAATAAATTGCATTATTGAAATTTCTCTTTATGATTGCATTCATATCTGTAAAACTAGATGCAGATTTTTGCAGTGGATGCTGCTTCAAAATCTGCAATTACAATTATATCAATCCCTTAACTCCCAAGGGTGGTTTGCACGTTAATGACGGGCCAATTTTTTACAATTCTGACCACTGTCTCTTTATGAGGCTATAACTCTGGAACGCTTCAACGGATCTTCGCGATTCTGAGATTTTTTTCTCGTGACATATTGTACTTCATGATAGTGGTAAAATTTCTTTGATATAACTTGCGGTTATTTATGAAAAAAATGGAAATATGGCGAAAAATTGGAAGATTTTGCAATTTTCAAAATTTGAATTTTTATTCCCTTAAAGCAGAGAAATATGTCACACAAACTAGTTGCTAAATAACATTTCCCACATGTCTACTTTACATCAGCACAATTTTGGAACCAAAATTTTTTTTTGTTACGAAGTTATAAGGGTTAAATTTGACCAGCGATTTTTACAACAAAATTTACAAAGCCATTTTTTTAGGGACCACCTCACATTTGAAGTCACTTTGAGGTGTCTATATGGCAGAAAATACCCAAACGTGACACTATTCTAAAAACTGCACCCCTCAAGGTACTGAAAACCACATTCAAGAAGTTTATTAACCCTTCAGGTGCTTCACAGGAGCTGAAGCCACTTGGAAGGAAAAAATGAACATTTAACTTTTTAGTCACAAAAATGATCTTTTACAAACAATTTTTTTATTTTAACAAGAGTAAAAGGAGAAAATGGACAGAAAAAGTTGTTGTGCAATTTCTCCTGAGTACGCCAGTACCCTATATGTGGGAGAAAACCACTGTCTGGGCGCACGGCAGGGCTTGGAAGGGAAGGAGCGCCGTTTGACTTTTTCAAACCAAAATTGGCTGGAATTGAGATTGGATGCCATATCGCGTTTGGAGAGCCCCTGATGTGCCTAAACAGTGGAAACCCCCCACAAGCGACAATATTTTTGAAACTAGACCCCCTAAGGAACTTATCTAGATCTGTGGTGAGCACTTTGAACCCCCAAGTGTTTCACTAAAGTTTATAATGCCTGGGTGTGAAAAAAAAATCCACAAAAATGATTTTTTAGTCCCCAATTTTTTATTTTTCCCAAGGAAATTGGACCACAAAAGTTGTTGTCCAATTTGTCCTGAGTACGCTGAAACCCCATATGTGGGAGGAAAATACTGTTTGGGCGCACGGCAGGGCTCGGAAAGGAAGTAATGACATTTTGGAATGCAGACTTTGATGGGTGTCATGTTCAGTTTGCAGAGTCCTTGATGTGCCTAAACAGTGGAAACCCCAACAAGTGACCCCATTTTGAAAATTAGACCCCCAAGGAACTTATCTAGATCTGTGGTGAGCACTTTGAACCCCAAAGTGCTTTACACAAGTTTATAATGCCCGGGCATGAAAATAAAAAATCCTATTTTTTCCCACAAAAATGATATTTAAATCACCTATTTTTTATTTTCCCAAGGGTAACAGGAGAAATTGGACCATAAAAGTTGTTGTCCAATTTGTTCTGAGTACACTGATTCCCCATGTGTGGGGGGGAACCACACGGCAGAGCTCGGAAGGGAAGAGCGCCATTTGACTTTTTCGAACCAAAATTGGCTGGAATCGAGATTGGACGCCATGTCGCATTTGGAGAGCCCCTGATGTGCCTAAACAGTGGGAACCCCCCACAAGTGACCCCATTTCAGAAACTAGACCCCCTAAGGAACTTATCAAGATCTGTGGTGAGCACTTTGAACCCCCAAGTGCTTCACAGAAGTTTATAACGTAGAGCCATAAGAATAAAAAATCATATTGGCTGGAATTGAGATCAGACGCCATGTCATGTTTGGAGAGCACCTCATGTGCCTAAACAGTGGAAACCCCCCAATTCTAACTCCAACCCTAACCCCAACATACCCCTAACCCTAATCCCAACCCTAATCATAACCCTAACCACAAACCTAACCCTAACACACCCCGAACCCTAATCCCAACCCTAACCCTAACGCTAACTTTAGCCTCAACTCTAACCCTAACTTTAGCCCCAACCCTAACCCTAATGGGAAAATTGAAATAAATACATTTTTTAAATTTTATTATTTTTCCCTAGCTAAAGGGGTGATAAAGGGGAGTTTGATTTACTATTTATAGCGGGTTTTTATGATTGGCAGCTGTCACATGCTAAAAAATGCTTTTTATTGCAAAAAATAATTTTTGCATCACCACATTTTGAGAGCTATAATTTTTGCATATTTTGGCCCACAGAGTCATGTGGGGTCTTATTTTTTGCGGGACGAGTTGACGATTTTTGGGAGGCAGAATGAGCAAAAACCAGCAATTCATGAATCTCTTTTGGGGGGGCGTTTATACCGTTACGCATGTGGTAAAATTGATAAAGCAGCGATACATCATTTATATACTTTTTTTATGTTTTGACGCTTTTATACAATAAAAACGATTAGATATAAAAAAATCCTGTTATACTCATGTATAAGCCGACCCGTGTATAAGCCGACCCCCCTAATTTTGCCACAAAAAACTGGGAAAACTTATTGACTCGCGTATAAGCCTAGGGTGAAAAATGATTATGCCCCCATATGATGCTCCACAGAATATGCCCAGTATGCTCCACAGATTATGCCTCCATATGCTCCAGATTATGCCCCCATATATTCCACAGATTATGCCCCCGTATGATCCACAGATTATGCCCCCATATGCTCCAGATTATGCCCCCATATGTTCCACAGATTATGCCCCCATATGCTCCCATATGCTCCAGATTATGCCCCATATGTTCCACAGATTATGCCCCCATATGCTCCAGATTATGCCCCATATGTTCCACAGATTATGCCCCCATATGCTCCAGATTATGCCCCATATGTTCCACAGTTTATGCCCCATATGTTCCAGATTATGCCCCCATATGTTCCACAGCTTATGCCCCCATATGTTCCACAGTTTATGCCCCAGATTATGCCCCCATATGCTCCAGATTATGCCCCATATGTTCCACAGTTTATGCCCCATATGCTCCATATTATGCCCCCATATGATCCAGATTATGCCCCCATATGCTGCACAATTATGCCCCATAGTATAGGCCTCATATGCTGCTGCTGCTGCAAAAAAAAAAAAAAATGACATACTCACCTCTCGTCGCTGGGGGCCGGGTGCTGGTGTCCTGAGCAGGCGGTGACAGCGGCGCGCTATAGGGGACAGGTGCCGGTGTCACAGCTCGCTCAGGACCCCGGCACCTGAGATATTTACCTGTCCTCTCTGCACGCTGCGTTCTCGTCTGACTCCTCTGGCTGTGAATGATCTGGCAGGGGGCGGGGCACGCACTAACGACGTCATCGCGCCCTCTGCCTGATCATTCACAGCCAGAGGAGTCAGACCGAGGGAGCAGCGCACAGCGGTGGACCGGGGGACAGGTAAATATAGCTATACTCACCCCTCCGCCGCGCGTCCCTGCAGCTTCTCCTCTTCTCCCGGCGCTCTCCGCAGCGCTTCAATCCTGCAGCGGTCACGTGCTACCGCTCATTAAAGTCATGAATATGTGCATATTCATGTCTTTAATGAGCGGTGCCATGTGACCACTGCAGGAAGGAGCCGGAGATCGTGGGAGAAGCAGGGGGGCTGCAGAGACCGTGCCGGCGGAGGGGTGAGTATGATCTGACACCCCCGCTCCCCCTCCCCCACCGACCCCCGTATATGACCCGCGTCTTTCAGCCCTAAAAAATGGGCTGAAAATCTCGGCTTATACATGGGTATATACGGTAATTATTTTTGCATATTTTTTGCTGATGACACTGTATTGCGGCTCGTTTTTTGCGGGACAAGATGACATGTTTATTTTTATCTGTCTTTTTGATCGCGTGTTATTCCACTTTTTGTTCGGCGTTATGATGATAATTGTTTTTTGCCTTTTTTTTTTTTTTAAGGGTTTACTAAAGGGGTTAACTAATGGGACAGTTTTATAGGTCGGGTCGTTACAAACGTGGCGATACTAAATATGTGTACTTTTATTTTTTATTTTTATTTATATGAAGAAATGAATTTATTGGTGAATTTTTTTTTCTTTATTCAGGAATTTTTTTTTACACGTTATTTTTATTTTTTTAACTTTTTTACTTTGTCTCAGGGTGGGACATCACTGTATAAGGTCAGATTGCCGATCTGACACTGCACAGCACTCTGTCAGATCGGCAATCTCACAAACAGTGCTGCAGGCTTTCTCAGCGGCTGTTCTCAGCAGGCACTGACAAACCACCTCCCTGCAGGACCCGGAAGGACCCCGCAGCCATCTTGGATCCGGGGTCCTGCAGGGAGGAAGCCCTCAGAACAGCACGGTCACATTGTGCTGTTCTGAGGGTCTCAGGGAAGCACGCAGGGAGCCCCCTCCCTGCGCAATGCTTCCCTGTACCGCCGGAACACTGCGATCATCTTGGATCGCAGTGTCATGGGGGTTAATGTGCTGGGAGCGGTCCGTGACCGCTCCTGGCACATAGTGCCGGGTGTCAGCTGTGATAATCAGCTGACACCCGGCCGCGATTAGCTGCGCTCCCCCGGGAGCGCAGCTGATCGCATATGACATACTATTCCATCCTTGGGAATTAAGTCCCAGGGCACATGGACGGAATAGTACGTCAGATGGAAGAAAGGGGTTAAAAAAATGTTATTCCCTTTCTTCTTTACAGCAATGGTGGAATGTAGTTCCCACACATATGGCCGACACCCTGCTGCAATGGCGGGCATTGGACTGAACTCAAAGATGATAATGGCATGTATGTGTATAGACAGAGAATGATGCTGTTTGTAAATAATAATTTGCCACATTACCTTCAGTAAAAAGACTTCTGTTTCAAATTCTTACAGCTGCTTCATGACTGGGGCTCAAATGCACCAACTACTACCACCATCATCATCTTCTGCCTAAAGGCAGTTACTGTGCAAACAAATTCTTGTGCCATTCTCATATGGTGTATGGCTGAGGGTTGTACTCCTGACAGGGTATGATGTGTCTTACATTGGCCAAGCTTTCTGTCAGGAGAAGAGTCTTTCCTTCTCAAATTACACACACACAGGAAACTGCACAATACAATGTTTGCACAGTAACTGCCTCTAGGCAGAAGATGATGATGGTGGTAATAGTTGGTGCATTTGAGCACCAGTCATGAAGCAGCTATAAGAATTTGAAACAGAAGTCTTTTAACTGAAGGTAATGGGGCAAATTATTATTTACAAACAGCAGTAAACTGAGGTGCAGGATTACACTCACGGTTGATGATTGCTGTGTATCTGCAAACAGGCAGATCTTAGTAACCTCCGGTTTTATTAAGTCTGAATATCTCTTCTTCAGCACTGCGCTCTGTTTCTGCTCTGAGGTAATTCTTCCTCCTAGAGGTCCAATGGTAGTCTTCCTAATATGCAGACTATCAACTCCCCTTATCATGTCAGTCTCCTTTCTTAAGCAAAGCCGTCAGGGAGAAAGTAGGTATTTCCTTCACCTACAAAATAGCTTCCTCTTCTCAAGATGTCCAACCACCAACTGCCACTTCAAATTTAAATCTCTCTCCCAGAACTTGGCTCCTCCCCCTTTTATGTGACTGTAGAGCTGCAGCGATTGGCTGACTGCCTTGAAGCGCTTTTCCTGAACCTTCACCATGTTAAAACAGAGCTGGGTCACCTGATCAAGCCTGGAAGAAGATTAACCCTTTTGTGCTGCCTGTCAGCAGGTCTCACAATATATTTAAAATGCACAGTCCACATAAAAATTCACAGCATTTATATAAAATCACACTATATATCCGGTATCCCATAGAAATTGCCACTTTGTGGGATACCACACAAGTTCCCCAAAAAAACGTAACAAACTGCAATAAGTGAAAAAGCTGCTCTGAAGTGAGCCTGTGGATCCTTGCTGTCTATTATTGAGATATATATATACACTGCTTACAAAAATAAAGGGAACACTCAAATAACACATCCTAGATCTAAATGAATGAATTATTCTCATTGAATACTTTGTTCTGTACAAAGTTGAATGTGCTGTCAAAATAAACACACAAAAATCATCAATGGAAATCAAATTTTTGAACCAATGGAGGCCTGGATTTGGAGAGACCCCCAAAATGAAAGTGGAAACAAGTCAAAATGAAAATCAAAACAAGACAAAATTAAAGTAGAAACAAGTCAAAATGATGCTCAGTATTGTGTGTGGCCTCCACATGCCTGTATGACCTCCCTACAATGCCTGGGCATGCTCCTGATAAGGTTGCGGATTTTCTCCTGAGGGATCTCCTCCCAGACCTGGACTAAAGCATCCGTCAACTCCTGGACAGTCTGTGGTGCAACGTGACGTTGGTGGATGGAGCGAGACATGCTGTCCCAGATGTGATCAATCGGATTCAGGTCTGGGGAATGGGCAGGCCAGTCCATACTTTAATGTCTTCGTCTTGCAGGAACTGATGACACACTCCGGCCACATGAGGTCTGGCATTGTCCTGCATTAGGAGGAACCCAGGGCCAACCGCACCAGCATATGGTCTCACAAGGGGTCTGAGGATCTCATCTCGGTACCTAATGGCAGTCAGGCTACCTCTGGTAAACACATGGAGGGCTGTGTGGCCCTCCAAAGAAATGCCACCCCACACCATTACTGACCCACTGCCAAACTGGTCGTGCTGGTCGTGCTCGCCAGAGGTAGCCTGACTGCCATTAGGTACCGAGATGAGATCCTCAGACCCCTTGTGAGACCATATGCTGGTGCGGTTGGCACTGGGTTCCTCCTAATGCAGGACAATGCCAGACCTCATGTGGCTGGAGTGTGTCAGCAGTTCCTGCAAGATGAAGGCATTGAAGCTACGGACTGGCCCGCCCATTCCCCAGACGTGAATCCATTGACAGCACATTCAACTTTGTACACAAGAAAGTATTCAATGAGAATATGACGCGCACCACATCGAGTGGTGTGGGTACCAGGGCTATGGGGTATTCGGCACCGAGCCCGTTGAAGTCTATGGGTAATGTCACTGGCAGCAGGACTCGGTCCGTGGCCCTGGGCGGTCATGCAATGGGGGATATTTACAGGGGATTATAGTAATAGTTTGTGACGCCACCTGTGGTTTCTGATCTGATTGACCAGCGCTGCAGGGTAGATCTCTGAGGGGATGTTATGGCAGCTAGATGTTAAGTCCCCCACAGGTGGGACTGGTCCCTCAAAGTCTATGGTGAAGCAGGGTGCAGATAAGAAGTCAGTCACACACAATGCAGTCTCTTTGCATACCTTTACTGATGTTGTTGCAGGTATGTCCCGGAGCACTGTAGGGTGAAGGATGCACATCCAGATTCCTCCACTTGATAGGTGTGTAGCCTCCTGTTCTCTCCCTTTCTTGTAATAAGTTCTGGCCTGCGTGTAGCTGGGCCTAGCTTAGTCTCTGTCTTGTACCTGGCTGACTTTGTTATTGGATCTTCTCTCTGAAAGAACAGGGTCCTGGATGGCCCGGCCGAGCCGGACTCCGTCCTCCTGATCCTGCTACGTATCAGCGCGGTGGTACTCCTGGGACTTGTAGTCCTCCAGGAACTCTGGTGTTCTCCTATTGGGTCGTGGAGATCCCTATAGGCTCGGATCCCAGTGTCCGGCAATACTTGTTGAGATGAGCTATTAAGGCTCCTCTGTCTCATTAAATTCCTCTCGCCTTCGACCTATCTAGGTCCTCCTATGATCACACACGCTGGCAGTTGGTGAGCTGCCTCTTCGCCGCTCTCCAAGCGTCGGCACGCTTGCCTCAGAGCCACACTTAATTCAGCTCTGAATAGGCTGGAGTGACTTCTCTGTGTCACTCTCTACTAGACTCCACTAGCAGACTGAACTGCGCTGAGCTGCTCTGCTCTCTGCCTGAGCTCTGACTGAACTCTCCAAGCAGACAATCTGTCTGTCTGACAGTCTCTGGAAGTCTGGTCTTATCTGAGGCAAAGTGAAACTAAAAACTGGTTTTTATACGTCTTACACAGCTCCCTCTAATGGTCTTTTTAGGTAAGCTGCATGTGTGTGTGTATAATGACCTCTAGTGGGATCTTCTGTCAGTGCACCCCTCTGGAAGATGTGGCTTCAGTCACAGCTGGGCTCCACATTCCCCCCTAGTAAAACTCAGCACTCCGGGGCTGAAATACAAAAACAGGTAACAGAACAATAACATATAAAACAATTCTTCCTTTGCAGGAGGTAAGGCACTCTTGAACGGTTTCATAACAATAAACAAATAACTATATACATTAGCATAATGAAGGGTTGAGGAATCGAGCAACCTTAAAAGTCCCAGTCTCTTTTGGAAAAGGAATGCTCAAAAAGGGGTAAGAAAACAAGTAAAATTAATGTCCATTCACTTGTTCCAATATAAAAAGGGAAAACAGGTTAATAAATAACAATATAATAAAGCATAGATAAACAAAGATATATACATTTATGTACAGTGACTCTAAACAATTATCTACATTTACTAAGGGTAGAACTAATCTCTAAACCTAGCAGGGATGTTTCCTTTTGTGCTACGTTCTGATCTGCGTGGTGCAATGACCTGTGAGGTAGCAGTTTCCCTGTCTGGTCTGCGTGAAAGTGAAGTATAGAATTGCCTTAATCTCGCTACTGGACTGGCAAGCACACTGGGAGCTGGGTGAACTGGCTCGACTTCTGCAGGGATCCTTCTTCCTGAGGTTCGACTTCTTGGGTTCCACTTGTTGAGGTTCTGCTGGGGCAGGTTCCTCTGGTCGACTCTCTGCAACAACTGGTTGTAGAGGTTCTTCTTGAGGTTGATAGAATTGAAGCACGGAATGATTACAGCGTCTCCAATTCTGGGCCAATCTGCAGGTAAATCTCCCAAATCTGTATGTATGACTGCTTCATCACTCTCTTCCTGATTGACAACAGGTTCTTCCTCACGAAGCTTTAATGGGTCCGACACAACTTCAGGTGGTCTCTGGACACAGTTGCAGTCGTTTTTCCTCCATCCTTGCTTATTATGCACGTCTTCTTGTTATCAAACTGGAACTCTGTATGATGTAGGGCTCTCTTTCCCACTGATCGTCAGTTTGTGTAATCTTCTCTTTCTTTTTAGTACGACTTCACCAGGTGCGAAAGGTTCAGCTGGCGCGCTTTTGTTGTAGCGATCTTCTTGTTTAACCCTTACTCGATTAAGACTATCTTCAACACAGGCCTGTACTTTCCTGTACTGTTCCTGTCTGTGGGTGTCCCAGTCCTCAGTAGTCACATCTGCGTCTGGTTCTACCACACCAAGCTCCAGATCCATGGGCAGCTTTCCTGGTCTGGCCCGCATTAGATAAGCTGGGGTGCAATTGGTGAACTCACAGGTATGTGATGTGACAAATCTACTAGTCAGGTATAGGTCTGGCCACGATTCCTCTCCTCGAGTGGTATAGTCTTCAGCAGGTCAATGACAATGTGATTCATCTTCTCACAGAGACCTTGGTTTGGGGTGGTACGGTGTGGTTCTGATCTTCTTACACCCGTACAAGTGACAGAACTCCTTGAACAATTCGGCTTCAAAGGCTGGCCTTGGTCAGTTAGCACCTGCTCAGGATAGCCGTGTGGTCTGCAGAAATACGCTTGGAACGTCTTTGCTGCTGTTTCTGCCGTCAGATCTTTGACAGGGGCGACCACCAGGAACTTGAGTAGTGATCCACCATAGTCAGGGCATAGGAGTATCCTGACCGGCTGGGTGACAATTTGACATGATCCAGGGCCGCAATCTCCAAGGGACGAGTCGTCTTGATGGGTTGCAGGGGTGCCTTCTGACTGCTGTAGTCTTTTCTTCTGAGACCACAGGGTCCACATTTCTGGCACCATCTCTCAATGGAGCTGCGCATTCCCACCCAGTAGAAACGACACTTCAACAGGGTCTCCAGCTTCTTCCAGCCAAAGTGTCCCGCTTGATCGTGGTAGGCCTCTAACACCATCTGAATGTCTGCTCTGGGAACTACGATCTGCCAAACCATTTCATGGGTCCTGGGTTGACGTATCTCCTGCACAGCTTCTCACGGTAGATGAACAACCGGCTTCTCTCATTCCACAGCTGCTTAGCTTGTTCAGGCGCATCCTTCTCCAAGGAGGAACCTTCCTGAGTTATCAGCTCCTTGATATGGCTGACAACGGGATCGCTATCCTGAGTCTCCTTCCAACTGTGGTGAGGTAAAGGATTTAACGTCGTGTCACGCGGCTTCCTGCTGGCGTGTTGCTCATGGATTATACCATTCCTGTGAAAGGCAGGTATTTCAATCTCTTCCAGATCATCCACTTCCTCTTCTGTGTCTGATTCATGAGGCATCCTGGATAAGGCATCAGCATTGGCATTCTTGCGGCCTGCTCGGTACTTGATTGTGAATTGGTAGTTTGACAACCGAGCCATCCATCGTTGTTCCATGGCTCCCAGCTTAGCTGTTTCAAGATGCGTCAAGGGGTTGTTATCAGTGTAGGCAGTGAAATTGCTGGAGGCTAGGTAGTGCTTAAACCTCTCCGTGATGGCCCAGACCAGTGCCAGGAACTCCAACTTGAAGCTGCTATAGTTCTCTGGGTTTCTCTCGGTCGGGCGGAGCTTCCTGCTTGCATAGGCGATGACTTTCTCCAGGCCATTTTGCTTCTGACTGAGAACTGCTCCCAATCCTTCATTGCTGGCATCAGTATACAGCAGGAACGGCTGGCTGTAGTCAGGATAGGCTAGGATCTCATCACCTGTCAGGATCTCCTTCATTTCCTTGAATGCTTCTGCCTGTTCTTTACCCCAGTGGAATGGAGAATTTCTGCTCTTGAGAGATTGTCCCACCAGGAGGTCTTGCAGAGGGGCCGCTTTCTTAGTGTAATCCTTCACAAACCTCCGGTAGTATCCTGTCAGTCCTAGGAACTGTCGCACCTCCTTGAGATTTTTTGGCTCCGGCCATTTCTGGATGGCGGTGATCTTTTCAGGGTCTGGCGCTACTCCTTCTGAGCTGACAATATGTCCCAGATACTGTACCTTCTGTTTGAGCAGATGGCATTTTGAAGGCTTCAGTTTCATCCCATATTTGGACAGTGACTCAAATACCTCCGCCAGGTTCTTCAAGTGATCTTCATACGTTTTGGAGTACACTATGACGTCGTCCAGGTACAGCAACACAGTTTCAAAGTTGAGATGTCCCAGGCAGCTCTCCATCACTCTCTGGAACGTTCCAGGGGCACTGCTGAGTCCAAATGGCATCCTGTCAAACTCACAGAGTCCCATCGGGGTGGTGAAAGCCGTCTTCTCCCGATCCTCCTCAGCCACAGCTACTTGCCAGTACCCACTAGTGAGGTCAAGGGTGGAAAAGTAGTTAGCAGTTTTTAGTGCAGCTAAGGATTCCTCAATGCGTGGTAAAGGATATGCGTCTTTATGTGTAATGCGATTTACCTGTCTGTAATCTACACACATTCTCATGCTTCCATCCTTTTTCCTGACTAGGACTAGAGGTGCTGCCCAGGGACTACAACTATCCCTTATCACCCCTGCTTCCTTCATATCACGCAACATCTCCTTGGCTTTCTGGTAGTGCGCTGGTGGTATAGGCCTGTACCGTTCTTTGATGGGAGGATGATTGCCTGTGGGGATGTGATGTTGAACCCCTTTTATTGTCCCAAAGTCGAGTGGGTGTTTGCTGAATACCTGGGTATACTCCTGTACCACTCGGTATACTCCTTGTTTCTGGTGGGCTGGAGTGGTGTCTGTCCCAACATGGAGCTGTCGACACCAATCCTCCACCTGGGTGGTCGGACCGTTATCCTCCACTTGTTGCGGGGAGGTTAAGGGCTCCGTCGGGTGAATGGAGTTATTATCCACAGCATGTAACTTAGCAACAGTGGCATAACGTGGTAATTTGACTTCATCCTCTCCCCAGTTGAGAAGACGCACTGGCACCCTCCCATTATGTACCTCCACTACCCTCTGGGGTTAAGAGTGTAGGTCTGTGCTCTGAACAATGGGGCTCTACTACTGCTTGGTAGTTCCTTCCTTTCAGACCTATTGCTGCTCTACACCAAATAAGCATTTCACTCATTGGGGGTATCACAATGGGATTCGGGTCTGTCACCCGTACATTACCAATCTCACCACCGGTCAGTTTCACTTGCTGCTGGCACATCAGGGTTCGGATCTCCCTCCGGATCTCTCCCTTTTGTCCTCGGTCTGGCAATTTCGGCGAGCTGTTGGAGTAAAAACACAACCTCCTCCAAATAGTTACTAATAATGTTAGTGCCTAAGACCACATTCAACCCATTTTCTTCATTAACAGTCTTTACTACAAGAAGTCCCTGATTCTTTAGCTCCACTCTCCCCACTTTTACGTCTACATCTTTAGCTCCCCGTAACTCAAGAGGGAGGCCATTAGAGGCATACACGGCAAAGTCAGGGTTTGGGGGTTGGAGACTGTCACTGGACCAGTACTTATTGTAGAGAACATCAGGTATGATGGTTACCTGAGATCCAGTGTCCAGCAGGGCAGGGATTGCGATCCCATCCAGTATGATGGACAGGTATGGTCTTTCTCCCACAAACCTGCGGTTCCAGTCTGAGGGGCCTGAAGAGTCTATTCCTGGGTGTTGGCCCTCGGACCCAGGATTTGCTCGTTTAAAGGACACAGACGTGCTGTGTGACCTTCTCTGTGGCAGCGATAGCAGATGAGCTCTCGGCGAGGATGATGCTGGTCGCGGGTCCTTCCTGGAGGTGGCGTTGTCCTCCTCCGGTGGGGCGATGTCCTCCCTTTCCTCCGGCGCATCCAAGGGACATCCTCTGGGCAATCAGCTAGCAGGATCTTTCCTTCTTCCTCCTCGGCAGTTGCAGGGCACTCATTACAGTGGCCAGGTTTTTGGTTAACTGACGCACTTCTGAGCGCAAATAGTCCAGCTCAGTAGGGGGCGCCACCTGCGTTTTGGCTTCCACAGCCAGCGGGAAAAAGGGGAATGCTACTGACTTTGGGGTGGTTTCACTCGGGTGACACTGGGTTGCCATCTCGAGTGTTTCCAGAGGTTGCAGTCCTTTTATAGCCATATCCTTAAGAGCATCAAAGGTAGCATCAGGATGATCCACGGACCACCAGTGCACAGCTCTGCTTTCCGCTTGAGACCTCAGTCCCCGTACAAATTGTTCCTTTAACATTTGATTTTCGTTAATGACGCTTATAGGGTTAACTTCTTTAAGAGTTCGCAGGGCCCCTTGCAGCCGGCAAGCATAGTCCCTAATGCTGTCATCTGGTTTCTGGGAGCATTGATAGAAACTCATCCGGAGTTCTGTTTCAGTGCGGTCCTCAAAGATAGTCTGTAGCTTTAAGAAGATTGCAAGCACTGATTCCTGATCTGCAGCTGTCCAAGTTTCTACTTCTCTCTCAGCAGCACCAGTTAATTGCCCTATTACTACTGCAGCTCTTTGCTTTTCTGTCATAGGATACATGTCCATTATGCTGCATATTTTTCGCTTGAACCCGGGCAGGGTGTCTGGCTTGCCACTGTACTGAGGGAGCCACTTTGCTCCAGGCATGTATGGCAGCGTTAGCGGTACTATTGGGACCACAGGACCAGGTAAGGGGCCCACATTTCTATCCTGCGCTGCAGCGCCAGTTGGTAAGTCATTGGGGCCGCCGGCCGGGGCCGCGCTGTCAGCTGGCTGCTGCGACATGTTTGCGCCCCCCTAGTTAATCGGAGCCTACCTTCTCTGAAGGCTGCAGCTCTGCAGGCACAGCGGTGGAGACAGGACCTGCGTCGCTGGCGCTCTGACGTCAGAGCGTTCACTGGAGCTCTCCACAGGACCTGCCGCCGCATCAGCGTTGGGGGCGTGTCCAAGGCTCAGCGCTCTTTTTCAGGTACGCCCACTATTTTTCGCGCCGTGGCGCTGTAAATGGCGGTAAAATGGCGGAAAATGGCGCCAAAAATCACACAACAGCACACAGTCTTTTTGCACAAAACAGTCCAATAGGCAACACAGGACTCACAAATTGTAAGTTTCGGATCCTGTTCGTGACGCCAAAGATGACGCGCACCACATTGTACCAGGCCTATGGGGTACTCGGCACCGAGCCCGTCGATTTCTATGGGAGATGTCACTGGCAGCTGGACTCGGTCCGTGGCCCTGGGCGGTCATGCAATGGGGTGGGTATTTACAGGGGATTATAGTAATAGTTCGTGACGCCACCTGTGGTTTCTGATCTGATTGACCAGCGCTGCAGGGTAGATCTCTGAGGGGATGTTATGGCAGCTAGGTGTTAAGTCCCCCACAGGTGGGACTGGTCCCTCAAAGTCTATGGTGAAGCAGGGTGCAGATAAGAAGTCAGTCACACACAATGCAGTCTCTTTGCATACCTTTACTGATGTTGTTGCAGGTATGTCCCGGAGCACTGTAGGGTGAAGGATGCACATCCAGATTCCTCCACTTGATAGGTGTGTAGCCTCCTGTTCTCTCCCTTTCTTGTAATAAGTCCTGGCCTGCGTGTAGCTGGGCCTAGCTTAGTCTCTGTCTTGTACCTGGCTGACTTTGTTATTGGATCTTCTCTCTGAAAGAACAGGGTCCTGGATGGCCCGGCCGAGCCGGACTCCGTCCTCCTGATCCTGCTACGTATCAGCGCTGTGGTACTCCTGGGACTTGTAGTCCTCCAGGAACTCTGGTGTTCTCCTATTGAGTCGTGGAGATCCCTATAGGCTCGGATCCCAGTGCCCGGCAATACTTGTTGAGATGAGCTATTAAGGCTCCTCTGTCTCATTAAATTCCTCTCGCCTTCGACCTATCTAGGTCCTCCTATGATCACACACGCTGGCAGTTGGTGAGCTGCCTCTTCGCCGCTCTCCAAGCGTCGGCACGCTTGCCTCAGAGCCACACTTAATTCAGCTCTGAATAGGCTGGAGTGACTTCTCTGTGTCACTCTCTATTAGACTCCACTAGCAGACTGAACTGCGCTGAGCTGCTCTGCTCTCTGCCTGAGCTCTGACTGAACTCTCCAAGCGGACAATCTGTCTGTCTGACAGTCTCTGGAAGTCTGATCTTATCTGAGGCAAAGTGAAACTAAAAACTGGTTTTTATACGTCTTACACAGCTCCCTCTAATGGTCTTTTTAGGTAAGCTGCATGTGTGTGTGTATAATGACCTCTAGTGGATCTTCTGTCAGTGCACCCCTCTGGAAGATGTGGCTTCAGTCACAGCTGGGCTCCACAAATATTTAATTCATTTAGCTATAGGATGTGTTATTTGAGTGTTCCCTTTATTTTTTTGAGCAGTGTGTATATATATATATATATTTTGGTTAATATATATATGTATAAGTTTTAGGCAGGTGTGGAAAAATTACTGCAAAGTAAGAAGCTTTTAAAGATAGTAGTGATAATAGTTTATTTTTATCAATTAACAAAATGAAAAGTCAATTAACAATAGAGAAGTGTAAATCAAATTAATATTTGGTGGAAACATAGTCATTAACTAAAGCAAATACAGTTGTATAGGAGGCTAAAAACTGGGTGAGGAGCAGCCAAATTCTGGTGAGGTTGTGGAAGACAGTTTTATGTCACAGGCTGCGATCCGTAGGATACCTTGTGTTTTGTTTGTCAGTTTGGGCATTAAAGCTACGTTTACTTTTGAACTTTCCTGGGTCCCTGCCTCATCACGGCACTGTGGGGACACACCTGCACTACAATTATATATATATATATATTATGGATACATATATATAGTGTGTATAACATTTATATATATATGTTGTGCGTACAGTATATATGACTGCTGTCCTCTGACGTATATTTGATTTTTTTTTCACAATTGATCTGAAGTCACGAGCGACTGATCCTGCATTAAGTTACATATTGGTTTAAAAATGAAATTGATGTCATAAATTTCGAGCTCGGCTGGCAATGTTATTTGTTTCTTCGTGTAATTGACTCCCCATTTCTGATACATTGCCCTTTCATTGGCACAGAAAGGAATCGATAACGCATCAAATCACCTCCGATTCTAGAAAGGAAAATATCATAAACTGCAAACGAGGAGAACTTGGTGTGAACATCTATCATGGATTCGCTCGGTGCACATGCGTTACATTTCCCATTTCTTCTTTGAGAATACGGATGCTATTCTTATATGAAGTAGTTCCACATTTATTTGTTACGGTGAGCACAGTCCTATAATGAATGCACCGGGGGCTTTTACAAATCTTTTATTTTTAAATGGAGTTCTCTGACAGCCCTTTTCTGCGCTGCCCAGGAATAATATACACTGCTCAAAAAAATAAAGGGAACACTCAAATAACACATCCTAGATCTGGATGAATGAAATATTCTCATTGAATACTTTATTCTGTACAAAGTTAAATGTGCTGCTGACAACAAAATCACACAAAAATCATCATTGGAAATCAAATTTATTAACCAATGGAGGCCTGGATTTGGAGTCACACGCAAAATTAAAGTGGAATGTATTGTCCTTAAAACAAGTCAAAATGATGCTCAGTAGTGTGTGTGGCCTCCACGTGCCTGTATGACCTCCCTACAATGCCTGGGCATGCTTCTGATGAGGGGTGGATGGTCCCCCCCAGACCTGGACTAAAGCATCCGCCAACTCAGTGACGTTGGTGGATGGAGCGAGAGATGATGTCCCAGATGTGCTCAATCGGATTCAGGTCTGGGGAACGGGCAGGCCAGTCCATAGCTTCAATGCCTTCATCTTCCAGGAACTACTGACACACTCCAGCCACATGAGGTCTTGCATTGTCCTGCATTAGGAGGAAAACAGGTCCAACCGCACCAGCATATGGTCTCACAAGGGGTCTGAGAATCTCATACCTCTGGCAAGCACATGGAGGGCTGTGTGGCCCTCCAAAGAAATGCCACCCCACACCATTACTGACCCACTGCCAAACTGGTCATGCTAAAGGATGTTGCAGGCAGCAGATCGCTCTCCACAGCATCTCCAGACTCTGTCACGTCTGTCACATGTGCTCAGTGTGAACCTGCTTTCATCTGTGAAGAGCACAGTGCACCAGTGGCAAATGCCAAGCATCCTGCACGGCGTTGGGCTGTGAGCACAACCCCATCTGTGGATGTCGGGCACTCAGACCCAGGGCCGCCATCAGGGCATTACAGCCCTTACTAATGTATGGGACCCGGTGCTTTAGGGGGCCCACCCGCCGCCCCAGCACGCTGGCAGCATGGTCCGGCAGCAGGCGCAGTGCTTCGCTGCTTTATATTCCCCACTGTCCCCAGTCCTGACCTCCTGGCTGGCAAATTAAATGGGCAGGCACTGTAGCTTTAAGCTACAGCCCGCCCTGATGCATCATGGTCCAGCCGTGACGTCACACGCTGCTCTGCTCCACTTCCTCAATCTGAAGCAGAGTGAGCAGCGTGTCATGTCGGTGTGCTGTGCCAGACACACACTGCCATCTGGCTGGGAGCGTCGGACCGGACCGGGTGCAGGCGGCAGGCAAGCTCAGCAGGGTGAGTAGTCTGTCGCAGGGGGGGCCCGGCCAGGACAGCCGCAGCGCCAGCATCCACCACGCACCACCAACAGGGCCCAGGGCAGGAAGGGGGGGCCCAGCATCCACCAAAAGGGTCCCCAGGGCAGGTGGGGGGGCCCAGCATCCACCAAAAGGGCCCCCAGGGCAGGCGGGGGGGCCCAGCATCCACCAAAAGGACCCCCAGGGCAGGCGGGGGGGCCCGCAGGCGCAGCATCCAGCAACAGAGGCCCTGGGGACCCTGTTGGTGGATGCTGCGGGCTCCTCCTGCCTGCCCTGGGCTGGGGCCCTGTTGGATTGCTGCATGTGGCCATCCCCCCCTGCTTGCTCATCATATGGGGCATAAAATCTATGGAGCATCATATGGGGGCATATACATCTATGGGGCATCATATGGCGGCATAAAATCTATGCATCATATTGCAGCATAATCTACGGGCATCATATGGCGGCATAATCTTTGGAGCATCATATGGGGGTATAAAATCTATGGGGCATCATATGGGGCATAAAATATATGGAGCATCTTATGGGGGCATAACTTTTATGAAGCATTATTTGGGGAGTATTTTGTATGGAGCATCTTATGGGGCCCATCATTAACTGAATACAATAATCTGCAATCAGAAATACAGTGTGTGTGTATATATATATATATATGATTTCAATTAGTTTAAAAAATGTATGTGACACATTCCCTTTAAATGCAGCGCCGTGTACCGCCGGACCGGAAGTGCGTCATCCGGACCGGAAGTGACACGGTGCCACATGCAGGCCTCTAGTCTCCTCCCCCTAGATTTGTCTCCTATACAGATTAGTGTCTCTCATAGTCCTGCTTATATTTGCCTTTTCCCACCGAAAACATGGCGGCCGCTACCGCTATCGCGCATGCGCGATTACATCAGATCATGTTGCGCCGTGTCACTTCCGGTCAGGATGACGCACTTCCGGTCCGGCGGTACATGGCGCTGCATTTAAACCCCCATTTGCTCCCTTCCCATACACCTGGTCACCCAGCAGACAAGGCAGGGCGCAGGAGCGCCGCCTGTAAACCTGTACATTCGCTTCTTAAGGTATGTCTTTGATTCAAAGCGGTTCCCCCCATCTGCCATCACTCTGGGCTGCAACTTATGCCACATTTACCCCATGTAGGCTCTGTGGACGCCATCCAGGACATGTTTTAACCCCGTCCAGGGCACATTTAACCCCTACTTTCTGTACACGGCAGGGCGCAGGTGCGCCGCCTATATTCTCATTTCATCCATCTCCAAAGGTATGTTTTCATGTAAATAGTCCACTCCATCTGCCACTTAATGGGCTATAATTTGTGTTCCATTTGCCCTGTACAGGCTATCAGGACGCCCTCAGGACAGACTTTACCCTATTCTGGATACATTTAACTCCTGCTCTTTGTACACAGCAGGTAATCTCTGACATTT
>JARQOD010009744.1:0-30130 GCA_033576555.1 Oophaga sylvatica
GGTTGACTGTGGACAACAATAGGTGCAGGGCCCGAGGCATCTTCGCAGGCACGGTGAACTGGGGATTGGCTTGTACACAAAACAGTGGAAGAAACAGTGTTGTCACCTGCAGACAGTGTTCCTGGAGCCTGGGGTTGGGTCCACAAAGTCGGGTGCTTTGCTGCCATGTGCCTAATCATGCTGGTGGTGGTCAGGCTGGTAGTTTTGCTACTCCTGCTGATGCGAGCATGGCAAGTGCTGCAAATGGCCTGTTTGGGATTATCGGCAGAGTCTTTAAAAAATAACCAGACTCGGGAAGATCTAACAGTTGGAATGGCAACTTCCTTCCTATTGGTGTTACAGTTAATGGATGCACGCCTTCTGTCTGTGGCCAACACACTGCTTCTTCCTGCCTGTTGGGGTGAAATGCCTCCTTCCCCATGTGTGCTGCTGTCCTTGCTCTGCATGTCCTCCTGCCAGGTTGAGTCAGTCACTATGTCATCCACCACCTCGTCTTCCACATCCGCACCCTGCTTCTCCTCTTGACTTTCCGGCAGTTGTGTCTCATCATCGTTCACTTCTTGTGACCGTGGCTGCTCAAAGATTTGTGCATCGCTACATGGAATATCATCTTGCCCTGCTTCAAGTGGAGCGGGCGAGAGGCACGAATCTCCAAATGGAAAACTGAACAGCTCTTCAGAGTGTCCGAGTGTGGGATCAGCTGTCTCAGGGCACTCGGCATGGTGGGAGGAAGGAGGAAGGAGGATCAGGGTGAGTAATAGACTGTTCACACTCACGGCTACTCATACTTGACCGTGTGGAAGACATAGTGATGGTGGTGGTGGCTAAGTGACTCGAAGCATTATCCGCTATCCAACCAACAACCGTTTCACACTGCTCTGACTTCAATAGTGGTGTGCTGCGGTCCCCTAGAAACTGGGAGGTCGAACTTGAAGATGTGGGTCTTTGCTGTGGCCCACTTTCAGCTTGGCCACAGCCTCGTCTTCTTCGTGTACCATCAGTATCACGTCCACTTCCCCGTCCCTTGCTCCTTGCCTTGCCCATTTTAAATGGACTACTGAAATATTTGAAAAGCTCAATACAAATGGATTTATTTGGAGAAAAATTATATGTGATCAGCATGCCTGCAAAGCGAAGATTTTTCCACCACAGATACACCAGGCCTCAGACTGAGATAACAGACTGTATTAATTTTTTTTTAGGTTTTGTGTTAATCTTTGAAAACACAAAATAATGAGTAGAACAAGGCTAGCAGACAGAACTATGCAACGTATGCCTGTGAAGTAAAGATTTTTACACCACAGATACACGAGGCCTCAGCCTGAGATAACAGTGTATTAATTTTTTTGGTTATGTTTTTTGTTACTTTTTGAAAACAATAAAAAAAATGAGTGGAACAAGGCTAGCAGACAGAACTATGCAACGTTTGCCTGCAAAGAAAAGATTTCTCCACCACAGCAGGTTTCGGCGTCAGCACCCGGCGAACCCGGGCAAGTGCCGGGGCCCTGAGCAGGCTGGGGGGCCCACTCGACATCAGGGACATCGGCACACTATGGGGGCCCAGTGTCTGTGCCAGTGCCGACTCCCGTGACTGTGCCCCCCGTTTGCTCAGGGCCCTGTCATTTGTGATACTTAACTGTTTTGAGCATGTTGGAAATTACTTCTGAGCTGAGGCTCCCTCTGTTGGTTGCTGATGTTATGGAAGCTGTATTGAATGACAAGGCTTTATCACCTGGAAGCGATGATTGGCAATCAGGGGAGACGGACTGGGCTGATATAAGTGAGCTGCCCTCCCATGAGCCTCGCCGGTGATTAGTTACCTCTTCCTGGTCTTGTTTGGAAGTCAGCTGGTTTTCTGCTGTCTCCTGCAAACATTCAGATAAGTTACTTTCTGTTTTTTTTTCTGTGGTTAGATTTTCTTTGTTTTTGCTACCCTGCTTGGTGAGGTCAGCCGGGCCTCCTACTGGGCCTGTGCTGGTCTCTTGTTCTCATTAGATTCTGTTCATTTGCTCTGTTCCTGTTGTTTCAGTGCTGCTGGGTAGCGGTGTGTTCACACCAGAGATCTGATTAAGTGGGGGCGAGATCGTGTGATCTCAGCATTTTTGGAATCAGAAGTGTTGGAAGTTTTCCTAGGGTTTTTCTTGGTTGCAGACAGTATTCTTTCCTATCCGGTCCTGTCTAGATAGCTTTTGGCCCCAGCGTTTGCTTACTCTATTTTCTACCTACGTTTGTATTTCATCTTGTCTAACTGCCATTATATGTGTGGGGGCTGCCTATTCCTTTGGGGCTCTACTCCGGGGCAGTTAGCATTTCTCTTTCTATCTTCAGGTGTAGCTAATCTCTCCGGCTGTGATGAGGCGTCTAGGTCACCGTAGGTACGTCCCACGGCTGCTTCTAGTTGTGTGGTTAGTTTAGGGGTCTGCAACCTTTTAGTTCCCAACCTCTCTGGTGTTCAGCTGCCTTGGCTATTTTTTGCTCCTGTCCTCCTCAGCTACCAAATCATAACACTTAACTCTCCTTGTTCCATCACTGCGGCGTCTTGTGACTGTGACGTTCAGGTCAGAGGACGCTATGACGTCACATCTTTGTGCCCGCTGCCTGAACAGTCACAGTGCAGAGAGCAGAAAGATGGCGATGCTGAGGAGTCCGAAGCAGAGCAGCAAGGAGAGGTGAGTATTTCATATTATTTTTTTTAATGTTTTGGAGCATTATATATAGGGACCATCATACACTGGTATGAGGCCCATTATACACTGAAGCATCATATATGGGGTCTATTATACACTGGAGCATCATATATGTGGCCCATTACACACTGGAGCATCATATATGGGGCTAATCATATACTGGAGCATTATATAGAGTCCATCATATACTGTATGGAACATTATATGGGCCCCTTTATGTATTGAGCAATACATGGGGCTCATTATTCTGTATGGAGCAATATATGTGGCCTATTATATACTGTATAGAGCAATATATGGGGCCCTTTATACAGTATAGAGCATTATATGAGGTCCATTATTCTGTATGGAGCAATATATGTAGCCTATTATATACTGTATGGAACGATATATGGGGCTCATTATTCTGCATGGAGAAATATATGTGGCTCATTATTCTGTATGTAGCAACATATAGGGCTCATTATTATGTATGGAGCAATATATGGGGCTCATTATTCTGTATGGAGCACTATGTGGTGTCCATAATACTGTATGGAGTAATATATGGGGCTCATCATTCTGTATGGGGCACTATGTGCTGCCCATAATACTGTATGGAACAATATATGGGGCTCATTATTCTGTATGTAGCACTATGTGGTGCCCATAATACTGTATGGAGTAATATATGGGGCTCATAATACTGTATGGAGCATTATAAGTGGCTCATTATACTGTATGGAGCAATATATGGGGCTTATTATTCTGTATGGAGCACTATGTGGTGCACATAATACTGTATGGAGGACTATACTGTCCAATTTCTGATCTATTGTAGAATTTACAATAGATATCACTCATGTAATGTAAGAAGTGAAATCTTTGGCATTGTACTATACCTGTATTTTTTTGCCGTATCTGTGCATCATGAATTGTGGTATGTGTTAATAGGGCCCACTGAGACTCTTTCGCCCAGGGCCCACGAAAACCTGGAACTTGCCCTGCACCACAGATATATCAGGTCTCAGCCTGAGATAACAGACTGTACTAATTTTTTTTTATTTTTTGGATAAAAAAGACTGCTGGATTTAATGAGAGTGACAGACTGCCCAAAAAAGCGAAGTTAGGCCTAAAATGCCTCAATTTTTGTCACACGGATGTATGAGGCGTGTCACAGATAGACTCCACTGTAAAATGTGGCCTGTTTTTTTAAAATAATGCAACATAGTGCTGTATATAAGTACAGTCACACCCAGGCCAAAAAAAAGAAAAATGGCATAAACTGGCCAAACTGGCCAAAGTCTATATCTGTATGGGAACATATGAATGTTTGGATGTGACAGTCATTTTTTTGATAAATATTCAAAAAGGGGCCAAAAACTGAACTTGGAACTTGTAGGCCAGTAAGCTTAACCTCTACTGTGGGTAAAATCCTGGAGGGTTTTCTAAGAGATGCTATACTGGAGTAACTGAAGCAGAATAACCTCATGACTCAATATCAACATGAGTTTACAAGGGACCGTTCCTGTCAAACTAATCTGATAGGAGTCAGTGATAGGCGGTCATGAAGGAGCGCTTAGGAAGCAACCCCAGGGTGGACGGGCAGCCAGGTCTCCACCGCAGCTCCAGTCGAAAACCTCCAATGGAGGATGGGAGCAATGAGAAAATGGAAAACGGTCTTAGGAGCGCAGTAAAGAGACTCAGACGAGAGATGGGGTTAAACCACAACGCGTTTCGACGGAGGATCCGTCTTCATCCACCTGATAAAGACGGAGCCTCTGTCGAAACGCGTTGTGGTTTAACCCCATCTCTTGTCTGAGTCTCTTTCCTGCGCTCCTAAGACCGTTTTCCATTTTCTCAAACTAATCTGATAAGCTTCTATGAAGAGGTAAGTTCCAGACTGGACCAAGGGAACGCAGTGAACGTGGTGTATATGGACTTTTCAAAAGCTTTTGAAAATGTGCCACATAAAAGGTTGGTACATTAAATGAGAACAATGGGGATAGGGGAAAATATGTGTAAGTGGATTAAGAGCTGGCTCAGGAAAAGGAAACAAAGGGTGGTCATTAATGGAGCTCACTCGGACTGGGTCGCGGTTAGCAGTGGGGTACCGCAGTGGTCAGTGTTGGGCCCGCTTATTTCTAACATTTTTATTAATTTACCTTGTAGGGGGCATACAGAGTAGAATTTCATTATTTGCAGATGACACTAAACTCTGCAGGGTAATCAATACAGAGGAGGACAATTTTATATTACAGGAGGATTTATATAAACTAGAAGCTTGGGCTGATAAATGGCAAATGAGCTTGAATGGGGATAAATGTAAGGTCATGCACTTAGATAGAAGAAATGAGATGTATAATTATGCACTTAATTGTAAAACTGTCACTGAAAAAGACCTTGGTGTATGGGTGGACGACAAATTCACATTTAGTGGCCAATGTCAGGCAGCTGCGGCAAAGACAAATAAAATAATGGGATGCATTAAAAGAGGCTTAGATGCTCATGAGGAGAACATAATTTTACCTCCATACAAGCCACTAGTGCGACCACACTTAGAATAATGTGTACAGTTCTGGTCTTTGGTGTATAAGAAAAACCTAGCTGAACTGGAGCGGGTCAGAGAAGAGTGACCAAGGTTGTTAGAGAACTGGGGGGTCTGCAATACCCAGACAGGTTATTACACTTGGGATTATTTAGTTTGGAAAAACGAAGGCTTAGGGTAGATCTTATTACAATGTATAAATATATGAGGGGACAGTATAAAGACCTTTCTAATGATCTTTTTACTCTTAGACCTGTTGACGGGGACAAGGGGGCATCCTCTATGTCTGGAGGAAAGAAGGTTTAGTCATAATCACAGACGCAAATTCTTTACTGTAAGAGCAGTGAGACTATGGAACTCTCTGCCATATGATGTTGTAATGAGTGATTCACTACTAAAATTTAAGAAGGGCCTGGATGCCTTTCTTGATAAGTATAATATTACAGGTTATATATACTAGATTCCTTGATCGGGCGTTGATCCAGGGAACTAGTCTGATTGCCTTATGTGGAGTCGGGAAGGAATTTTTTTCTCCAATGTGGAGCTTAGTGTTTGCCGCATGGTTTTTTTTGCCTTCCTCTGGATCAGCATGTTAGGCTATGGGTTGAGCTAGATGGACTTAACCCCTTAATGACCGCCGATACGCCTTTTAACAGCGGTGGTTAAGGGTCTTAAACCACAGCACCGTTGTGGAAAAAGTATATAGCGCCCCCCCCAGAGCTGGATTTTCTCCGGTGTCTCGGCTACCGGGGTAGCCGAGACCCCAGAGAACATGATTCGGGTCGGTTATTACCAACCCCGATTTTGCAATCGCCGTTATTAACCCCTCTCTGACATTAGACGTACTATCCCGTCCATAAAACCCGTGCCATTCTGCCCATGGACGGGATAGTACGTCATAGGAGATCAGCTGCGCTCCTGAGGGGAGCGCAGCTAATCGCCGCCGGGTGTCAGCTGATTATCACAGCTGACACCCGTGACTGTGTGTCAGGAGCGGTCACGGACCGCTCCCGGCACATTAACCCCTAGCACACCGCGATCAAACATGATCGCGGTGTACTGGGGGCACAGGGGAGGATCGCGCAGGGTGGGGGCTCCCTGCGCGCCCCCCTGAGACCCTCAGACCAGCGCGATGTGATCGCGCTGTTCTGAGGGCTTCCTCCCTCCCAGGACCCGGATCCAAGATGGCGCCGGGGTCCTGGAGGGAGGCGGCTTCCTCAGTGCCTGCTGAGAGCAGGCACTGAGAAGCCTGCTGCACTGCCTGAGCGATCGCTGGTGTGACAGAGTGCTGTGCACACTGTCACACCAGCGATCTGCTCAAATACAGTGATGTCCCACCCTGCGACAAAGTAAAAAAGTTAAAAAAATAAAAATAAACATGTTATAAAAAAAAATCCAAAATAAATAAAAAAAAAAAAAATATTCCCCAATAAATTCATTTCTTCCTGTGAATAAAAAAAACAAAACAATAAAAGTACACATATTTGGTATCGCCGCGTCCGTAACGACCCCCCCTATAAAACTGTCCCACTAGTTAACCCCTTTAGTGAACCCCTTAAAAAAAAAAAAAAAAAAGAAGCAAAACATCAATGCTTTATCATCATACCGCTGAACAAAAAGTGGAATAACGCGCGATCAAAAAGACCGATATAAATAAACATGGTACCGCTGAAAACATCATCTTGTCCCGCAAAAAACGAGCTGCCATACAGCATCATCAGCGAAAAAATAAAAAAGTTATAGCTCGCAGAATAAAGCGATGCAAAAATAATTATTTTTATATAAAATTGTTTTTATTCTATAAAAGCGCCAAAACATAAAAAAATGATATAAATGAGGTATCGCCATAATCGTACTGACCCGAAGAATAAAACTGCTTTATCAATTTTACCACACGCGGAACAATAAAAACGCCTCCCCCAAAAGAAATTCATGAATTGCTGATTTTTGTTCATTCTAACCTCCCAAAAATCGAAATAAAAAGCGATCAAAAAATGTCACCTGCTCAAAAATGGTAAAAATAAAAATGTCAACTCGTACCGCAAAAAATAAGACCTCACATGACTCTGTGGGCCAAAATATGCAAAAATTATAGCTCTCAAAATGTGGCGATGCAAAAAACTATTTTTGCAATAAAAGCGTCTTTTAGCGTGACAGCTGCCAATCATAAAAACCCGCTATAAATAGTAAATCAAACCCCCCTTTATCACCCCCTTAGTTAGGGAAAAATAATAAAATTAAAAAAATGTATTTATTTCCATTTTCCCATTAGGGTTAGGGTTAGGGTTGCGGCTAATGTTAGGGTTAGGGTTGGCGCTAAAGTTAGGATTAGGGTTAGGGTTGTGATTAGGGGTGTGTTAGGGTTAGGTTTGTGGTTAGGGTTGGACTAGGGTTAGGGTGTGTTGGGGTTAGGGTTAGAGTTAGAATTGGGGGGTTTCCGCTGTTTAGGCACATCAGGGGCTCTCCAAATGTGACATGGCGTCTGATCTCAATTCCAGCCAATTCTGCGTTGAAAAAGTCAAACGGTGCTCCTTCACTTCTGAGCTCTGCCATGCGTCCAAACAGTAGTTTATCCCCACATATGGGGTATCAGCGTACTCTGGACCCCAAGAGTTATTGTGCAATTTGTCCTATTTCTTCTGTTACCCTTGGGAAAATAAAAAACTGGGGGCGAAAATATCATTTTTGTACAAAAAAAATTATTGTTTTGTTTTTACGGCTGTACATTATAAACTTCTGTGAAGCACTTGGGGCTTCATAGCGCTCACCACACACCTAGATAAGTTCCTTGTGGGGTCTATTTTCCAAAATGGGGTCACTTGTTGGGGATTTCCACTGTTTAGGCGCATCAGGGGCTCTCCAAATGCGACATGACGCACCCAGACCATTCCATCAAAGTCTGCAATCCAAAACGTCACTACTTCCCTTCCGAGCCCTGACATGCGCCCATACAGTAGTTTTCTCCCACATATTGGGTATCAGCGTACTCAGGACAAATTGGGCAACAACTTTTGGGGTCCAATTTCTCCTGTTACCCTTGTGAAAATAAAATATTGGGGGCGAAAAAATCATTTTTGTAAAAAAAAAAGGATTTTTATTTTTACGGCTGTGCGTTATAAACTTCTGTGAAGCACTTTGGGGTTCAAAGTGCTCACCACACATCTAGATAAGTTCCTTGTGGGGTCTATTTTCCAAAATGGGGTCACTTGTGGGGGGTTTCCACTGTTTAGGCGCATCAGGGGCTCTCCAAATGCGACATGACGCACCCAGACCATTCCATCAAAGTCTGCAATCCAAAACGTCACTACTTCCCTTCCGAGCCCTGACGTGCGCCCATACAGTAGCTTTCTCCCACATATTGGGTATCAGCGTACTCAGGACAAATTGGACAACAACTTTTGGGGTCCAATTTCTCCTGTTACCCTTGTGAAAATAAAATATTGGGGGCGAAAAAATCATTTTTGTAAAAAAAAAAGGATTTTTTATTTTTACGGCTGTGCGTTATAAACTTCTGTGAAGCACTTTGGGGTTCAAAGTGCTCACCACACATCTAGATAAGTTCCTTGTGGGGTCTATTTGCCAAAATGGGGTCACTTGTGGGGGGTTTCCACTGTTTAGGTGCATCAGGGGCTCCCCAAATGTGACATGACGCCCCCAGACCATTCCATCAAAGTCTGCAATCCAAAACGTCACTACTTCCCTTCCGAGCCCCGACGTGTGCCCATACAGTAGTTTTCGCCCACATATTGGGTATCAGTGTACTCAGGACAAATTGGACAACAACTTTGGGGTTCCAATTTCTTCTGTTACCCTTGTGAAAATAAAATATTGGGGGCGAAAAAATCATTTTTGTAAAAAAAAAAAAAGATTTTTTATTTTACTGCTGTACGTTATAAACTTTAGTGAAACACCTGGGGGTTCAAAGTTCTCACCACACATCTAGATAAGTTCCTTGAGGGGTCTAGTTTCCAAAATGGTGTCATTTATGGGGGTTTCCACTGTTTAGGCAGATCAGGAGCTCTCCAAACACGACATGGCGTCCAGCCAATTCTGCGTTGAAAAAGTCAGACGGCGCTCCTTCCCTTCCAAACTCTGCCATGCACCCAAACAGTGGTTTACCCCCACATATGGGGTATCAGCGCACTCAGGACAAATTGCACAATAACTTTTGGAGTCTTGTTACCCTTGGAAAAATAAAAATTGGGGTGAAAAGATCATTTTTGTGGAAAAAATATGATTTTTAAATTTTACGCTCTACGTTATAAACTTGTGTGAAGCACTTGGGGGTTCAAATTGCTCATAAAAATCTAGATAAGTTCCTTAGGGTCTAGTTTCCCAAATGGGGTCATTTGTGGGGTTTCCACTGTTTAGCACATCAGGGGCTCTCCAAATGCAACATGGCATCCAAACTCAATTCCAGCCAATTTTGGTTGGAAAAAGTCAAATGGTGCTCCTTCCATTCCGAGCTCTGCCGTGCGCCCAAACAGTGGTTCCCCCAACATATGGGGTATCAGCGTACTCAGGACAAATTGTTACAACAACTTATGTGGTCCAATTTCTCCTGTTACCCTTGGGAAAATAAAAAATTAGTGACTAAAAATAATTTTTGTGGGAAAAAAATAGGATTTTTTATTTTCATGCCCGGGCATTATAAACTTGTGTGAAGCACTTGGGGGTTCAAAATGCTCACCAAAGATCTAATAAGTTCCTTAGGGGTCTAGTTTCCAAAATGGGGTCACTTGTGGGGGGTTTCCACTGTTTAGGCTCATCTGGGGCACTGCAAACGGAACATGACCCCCATTAACGTCTGCATTCCAAAACGTTACTACTTCCTTTCCAAGCCCTGCCGTGCGCCCAAACAGTTTCCCCCCCCACATATGGGGTATCAGCGTACTCAGGACAAATTGGACAACAACTTTTGGGGTCCAATTTCTTTGGGAAAATTCAAAAATTTGGGACTAAAAAATCATTTTTGTGGAAAATTGATTTTTTTTTTTTTCACACCCAGGCTTTATAAACTTTTGTGAAACACTTGAGGGTTCAAAGTGCTCACAACAGATCTAGATAAGTACCTTAGGGGGTCTAGTTTCCAAAATGGTGTCACTTGTGGGGGGTTTCCACTGTTTAGGCGCATCAGGGGCTCTCCAAACGCGACATGGCATCCAATCTAAATTCCAGCCAATTTTAGTTTGAAAAAGTCAAACGTCGCTCCTTCCCTTACGAGCTCTGCCGTGTACCCAAACAGTGGTTTTCCCCCACATATGGGGTATTGGCGTACTCAGGAGAAATTGCATAACAACCTTATCTGTCCATTTTCTCCATTTACCCTTGTTAAAATAAAAAAAAGTTTGTAAAAGATAATTTTTGTGGCTAAAAAGTAAAATATTCATTTTTTCCTTCCACGTTGCTTTAGTTACTGTGAAGCACCTGAAGGGTTAATAAACTTCTTGAATGTGGTTTTCCTTGAGGGGTGCAGTTTTTAGAATGGTGTCACTTTTGGGTATTTTCTGCCATATAGACCCCTCAAAGTGACTTCAAATGAGAGGTGGTCCTAAAAAAAATGGCTTTGTAAATTTTGTTGTAAAAATGAGAAATCGCTGGTCAACTTTTAACCCTTATAACTTCCTAACAAAAAAAAATTTTGGTTCCAAAATTGTGCTGATGTAAAGTAGACATGTGGGAAATGTTATTTCTTAACTATTTTGTGTGATATATTTCTCTGTTTTAAGGGAATAAAAATTCAAAGTTTGAAAATTGCAAAATTTTAAAAATTTTCGCCATATTTGCGTTTTTTTCAAAAATAAACGCAAGTTATATCGAAGAAATTTTACCACTAACATGAAGTACAATATGTCACGAGAAAACAATCTCAGAATCGCGAAGATCCGTTGAAGCATTCCAGAGTTATAACCTCATAAAGAGACAGTGGTCAGAATTGTAAAAATTGGCCCGGTCATTAACGTGCAAACCACCCTTGAGGGTGAAGGGGTTAACCATATAACGGCAACCGCAAAAAAAAAAAAAAGCAGCGATTTCGCATTAAATTTCTCTATCCTATGTGATCGCATATCAGAGGAGAGAGAAATAGGGTCCCCGGGTCCCCCGATCTGTCCCATGTACCTCCCGGTGTCCCCCCGTCCTCCCATGGCTCCCGCAGCTCCCGGCGTCTTCTTCCTGTAAAGAAAATGGCGGCGCATGTGCAGATTCATTCATTCAGTGAAGGTAGAATCATAGAATCATAGAATGGTAGAGTTGGAAGGGACCTCCTGGGCCATCTGGTCCAACCCCCTGCTCAAAGCAGGATTCTCTAAATCATCCCAGACAGATGTCTGTCCAGCCTTTGTTTGAAGACTTCCATTGAAGGAGAACTTACCACCTCTCGTTGCAGCCTGTTCCACTCCTTGATCACCCTAACTGTCAAAAAGTTTTTTCTAATATCTAATCTGTGTCTCCTCCCATTCAGTTTCATCCCATTGCTTCTAGTCTTTCCTTGTGCAAATGAGAATAAAGATGATCCTTCTACAATGTGACAGCCCTTGAGATATTTGTAGACAGCTATTAAGTCTCCTCTCAGTCTTCTTTTTTGCAAGCTAAACATTCCCAAATCCTGCAACCGTTCCTCATAGGACATGGTTTGCAGACCGATCACCATTCTGGTGGCTCTCCTTTGAACTTGCTCCAGTTTGTTGATGTCTTTTTTAAAATGTGGTGCCCAAAACTGGACACAGTATTCCAGATGAGGTCTGACCAAAGAGGAGTAGAGGGCAATAATGACCTCACGTGATCTAGACTGTATGCTTCTGTTGATACATCCTAGAATTGTATTTGCCTTTTTGCTGCTGCATCACACTGTTGACTCATGTTCAGTCTGTGATCAATTAGTATACCCAAGTCTTTTTCACATGTGCTGTTACTTAGCCCTATTCCTCCCATTTTGTATATGCTTTTTTCATTTTTATTGCCCAGATGTAGTACTTTGCATTTTTCCCTGTTAAAAACCAATCTGTTAGATGCTGCCCACTGCTCTAGTTTATTTATATCTTTTTGAATCCTCTCTCTCTCTTCTCTAGTATTAGCTACCCCTCCTAACTTTGTGTCATCAGCAAATTTGATCAGTTTACCCTCAATTCCTTCATCTAAATCATTGATAAAGATGTTGAACAATACAGGGCCCAAAACAGAGCCTTGTGGTACTCCACTTGAGACATTCTTCCAACTGGATGTGCAGCCATTTACGACCACTCTTTGAGTCCGATCACTAAGCCAGTTATGAATCCACCTAACAGTTGCCTTGTCCATTCCATACTTAGTCATTTTTTCAATAAGGATTGTGTGAGATACTTTGTCAAATGCTTTGCTGAAGTCAAGATATACTATATCTACAGCATTTCCCTGATCCACCCAGTCAGTGATACTGTCATAGAAGGAAATTAAGTTAGTCTGACATGACTTATTAGTTACAAACCCATGCTGACTCTGTTTAATCACTTCATTCTTATGCAGGTACTTACATACATGTTCTTTAATAATTTGTTCAAAGATTTTTCCTGGTATAGAAGTCAGACTCACCGGCCTGTAGTTCCCTGGGTCCACCTTCTTCCCCTTTTTGAAGATAGGAACAACATTTGCTCTTCTCCAGTCTTCTGGGACTTCTCCTGTTCTCCAAGAATTTTCAAAGATTATGGACAGTGGTTCAAGAATTTCTTCTGCTATCTCCTTCAGTATTTTGGGGTATAATTCATCTGGACCTGGAGACTTGAATTCATTTAGGTTAGCTAAGTGTTTCCTCACTGTCTTTCTGTTTATAGATATCCTGGATTCTTCTATTCCTTTAATAGGAAAGTGAAGATCAGTTGATGTTAGTAGTATAGGAGTTCCACCTTTCGTCAAACTCAATCTGACAGGTCCTCACGCCCCCTATCATTTAATCCGTCTCGTTGGGATTTGATCTGGCTGGGAAATCTGGGCTGCTGAATCTGGGAATTTCAATCAAAGTGATTCATGAATTTATTCGTCTCTATTTATATTTTATCCATCTCCTTGTGGATTTGATCAGACTGTGGGGAAAGCTGTATCAAGGCGAATCTTGATTTTATAAGTCTCTTTTTTGTGGGGGAACTTTTAAGTTCAGCAGTAAATGTATGTAAAGGGATTTTCTAGCAGTTGGTGTATTAAATCTGTGTGTGTGTTTCACTCGCTGTAAAGATATAGCTTAGTAGTGTATGTACAGACTAAAAGGAGTTTATTCTATAGTATTATCCGGTATATATAAGAAGTTTTAGTGAATTAAAGATAGGCTACGTATTAGCAGAAGTGTATCAGTGTTGTGTTGTGTCATGACCTGTAAGTACAATTGAGAGAAGGTCAATGCTATTTAGATATGGTAATTCAATTGCTAGAAAGTACACATAGTAATTAGCCCCGTATTGTGTATAGCCGGCCACGTACAGTTGAGAGAAGGTCGCAAGCTATTTAGATATGGTAATTCAGTTGCTAGAAAGTACACGAAGTAATTAGCCATGTATTGTGTATAGCCGGACATAGTCCTGGCATGTCCAGACAAGTCCTTTGATCAGTCTATTTGGGAATCTTTTAAGTCCAGCAGTAAATGTATCCTTTGATCAGTCTATTGTGTGGGGGAAAGATATATCAAGGCGAGGTCACATTATGAAATGGTCACATTATGTATATGGCCGTGTAGACACGCGAATGTTTTATTCGTATTTTTAAAAAAGCAATGACGCGGTATTGTAAAACAGGGTTACAAGATTTTATTGCATTAAATAAATACATCTCAAAGACATTTCAAGCATTTAAAAGTACATACAGAATGACATAAAAAGTGTCACATGCACAATTAACAAATAGCATCACACATTTCAACTTTATTTTAAACAGTTACCATACCGATATTGTAGCGAATCAAGGTGTATTAAATTGAGGGCTTACACGATTCCAGCAACTTGATGACAAATTCAGAGCAAATTTGTTATTTTGGGAGAGACCTAGGCCTATTTTTTAACGATGCTAACCCCCTCAGATATGAAAGACAGGCAGATCTTTTTCAAGAAAACTGTCACTGTGGTGCTTTTCTCTAGCCTTCAGCAGTCATGACATGTCCGGGCATGCCCGGACAAGTCCCTTAAATGCTCATATTATGAAATGGTCACATTATGAAATGGTCACGGGCATATTATGTATATGGCCGTGTTACAATATTAGACACGCGAATGTTTTATTCGTATTTTTAAAAAAGCAATGACGCGGTATTGTAAAACAGGGTTACAAGATTTTATTGCATTAAATAAATACATCTCAAAGACATTTCAAGCATTTAAAAGTACATACAGAATGATATAAAAAGTGTCACATGCACAATTAACAAATAGCATCACACATTTCAAGCTCAGCTGTTATTTTAAACAGTTACCATACCGATATTGTAGCGAATCAAGTTGTATTAAATTGAGGGCTTACACGATTCCAGCAACTTGATGACAAATTCAGAGCAAATTCGTTATTTTGGGAGAGACGTAGGCCTATTTTTTAACGATGCTAACCCCCTCAGCTATGAAAGACAGGCAGATCTTTTTCAAGAAAACTGGCACTGTGGTGTTTTTCTCTAGCCTTCATCAGTGTAGCCGCTAGGATACACAGAACCCTACAGCTCATCCCTATGGTGTAGTTTAATGTAGGGGGCAAACAGATCATCGCTGGTGTTTGGAAAATACCATATTTCATAGATGATGGTGATCCGCTGAATCATTTTTAAACATTTCACGCCACTCATGCACCCACAGCACACTTATGGTGTACCCGCACCGCTGCAGCTAGTGTTTTCTTAGCTAAAAAGGCATGATATAACTGCCCGCAGGTGATGTTTGTGCCCTTATTTGCAACATTTTCATTATAGCACGACGGACAGCCGTGGAAAAAAAACCCTGAAATTCAAAAACTATGTGCTGTCCGTTAACATACGCATAGGCATCTAGAAAATATTGAGCGAGTTGCTTCACAAACCCTCTCAAGGCGTGCTGTATGCCAATGTTCTCGGTATGCGCTGGCCTATTTTGGTACATGCCCACTCCTACGCAGCGGTTTTGACCACCATGCAACAAAAATCGGGTACAAACTTTTTAGCATAGCGGTGTTTCTGACTCTCAGTTGCTATTTTAATAGTTACCATACGAATATTGTAGCGAACCAAGTTGTATTAAATTGATTACTAACACGATTCCAGCAACTTGATGACAAATTCAGAGCAAATTCGTTATTTCGGGACGGGTCCCGGCCTATTTTGGGACATGCTCCACTTTACTCTGATTCAACGCAATATATTCAACGCGATAATTGTAAAGCTAGGCTATTTTAAAGATTCCAGCAACTTGATGTCAAATTCAGAGCAAATTCGTTATTTCGGGACGCGTGTACTGGCCTATTTCGGTACATGCACACTCCTACGAGGCGATTTTGATCACCATCCAGCAAAAATCGGGTACAAACTTTTTAGCATAGCTGTGTTTCTGACTCTCAGCTGCTATTTTAATAGTTACCATACGAATATTGTAGCGGATCAAGATGTATTAAATTGATTACTAACACGATTCCGGCAACTTGATGACAAATTCACAACAAATTTGTTATTTTGGGAGAGGCCTAGACCTGTTTTTTAACGATGCTAACCCCCTCAGACATGAAAGACAGACAGCGCTTTTTCAAGAAAACTGTCACTGTGGAGCTTTTCTCTAGCCTTCATCAGTGTAGCCGCTAGGATACACGGGCCCCTACAGCGCAGCCCTATAGTGTAGTTTAATGTAGGGGGCAAACAGATCATCGCTGGTGTTTGGAAAATACCATATTTCATAGATGGTTGTGAACCGCTGAATCATTTTTAAACATTTCACGCCACTCATGCACCCACAGCACACTTATGGTGTACCCGCACCGCTGCAGCTAGTGCTTTTTAGCTAAAAAGGCGTGATATAACTGCCCGCAGGTGATGTTTGTGCCCTTATTTGCATCATTTTCATTATAGCACGACGGGCAGCCGTGGAAAAAACAACCCTGAAATTCAAAAACTATGTGCTGGCCGTTAACATACACACAGTCATCTAGAAAATATTGAGCGAGTTGCTTCACAAACCCTCTCAAGGCGTGCTGAATGCCAATGTTCTCGGTATGCGCTACATACATGACCCGCTGTATAGCCTGGGATGAGCAGCGTTCTTGCAGCACAGGCCTATTTTTAAAGATGCTAAGCCCCCTCAGATATAAAAGACAGGCATGTTGGGACGTGTCCCGGCCTATTTTGGCGCAGTACCACACCTATGCAACGATTTTGACCAGCATTCAACAAAAAATTGCGTGCAAACTTTTTAGCATACCTGTGTTTCGGACTCTCATGCCGTACCAGAAGCACCCAGTGCCATGTACTCTAGCCCATAATATTTCACATCGGGTATGGGACCTACATAGCTTTGTTTTCTCAGGTATTAAAAAAGTGTGGAAAACTGAAAATCCCGAGGCCTGAGGTAATTTACTGAGCTTCATGGGGATAAAATTTAGCGAGTCTATGAACCTTATAGACAAATCGGGTAGCGTCACACACAAGACAACGACACCTCGGGCTAGCACATTTACCGGTAGTTTTCAAAAACCACTGCCTTAACAATAAAGTAAGAATCGTGGCGACCTGCATTGTGGGCTATAAATGTATACCCTGAAAATTTACCGTTGGTAAAGAACAGTAAAAAGTCATGCGTACAACTATCATCCTCAAACTCCCAGCGCTATCACAAACACTATTACCTACAGAGGCGGCCCCGCGAGAATTTCTGGATGTGTGTATCAAGATGCTCCCTGCTTTGACCGATTGTTTGCTCGTGAATGCTGACATTTCCAGGGTCATCATAGTTGTGTAAATGCGCTGGGGGCTCGTGTATCGGCCCCTAGGGTGTAATGCGTGATCATTTTAATTATTTTTCAATTCATAACCATACGTTCTCAGGCAGACAGGTTTATTTCACAGAAGTTGAGTGTACAGTTGCATAATTTTTGTTTTAAAATCATACATTTGCATAATTTTGTTTAAAATCGCACAGTTCTGCGATAATGTCGGGTGTTGGACACGCACTTATCAGTCTTTCATACGTGTCGCAGAAAGATTTTAGTCTGTTCTGCAAGAGTTTATTATGCACGTACTGTGCAGACATGTCAAGAAACATTTTGGCGTGTTCAGCAGTCCATACGGGTGTTGGTGTGTAAGGTGATCGACCATCATCATTCTGCTTCTTACTTACACGACGGCGCGATACCGCGCGTTTCTTTGGCGGTAATGCATCTGCTGAATTGGCAGCTGCTGCTTCAGCGTTGCTATTTGCAGATTCTGTAGCTTGATACAGACGTATATTCTTAAGCCTACTACTCTCCGCATTCCCGGGGTGGGCGGTTGGCGCGTCGCTTTCTCCACGATCTGCGACACACCCGAGTGAAAGAGGCTCCGTTCTCACCTCCGCTCTGTTCTCAAATCCATAATTGCGCTGTTGCAAAACTCGCGAATGACGCTCCTCCGTAACTAAAGAAAAGATACGTGGTGTAGTTAACCGCTAAGCGGGCGAGATATAGGAAGAGCTACATGCCCCACTTTACTCTGATTCAACGCAACATTTGTAAAGCTACCAGCACCGATTATCTGTGAAACCGATGCATGATTGTTTGTATAAGTACACTATAGAGCGGCCTAGACATATATACTTACAAGTAGCCCCCGGGTGCTGGTCTACAGAGAATGCTGAATTAACAGACATCTCGCTGCCCGGGCGCCGCCGTATGGGGCTGTTTTCTCCCTCAAACTGCAACCTCACGGGCGATACTTTAGCAGCTGTAAATAAAATATAACATACATGAATGCGCAAAACACTCACAAAGCTAACTTGACACACGTAAATAAAATATATCTACTAGTTACCGCAGAAATTTTTAGCTGCATGTATAAGTACGCTATAGAGCTGCGTAGACATATATGCTTACAAGTATGAGACGTGTAGTGTAGTTCAGAGATTGGTGAATTAAACGGTGTGGAGTTGCTCGGTCGTTGTCGTATGGGGCTGTTTTCTTTCTCCTGCACGCTAGTTTAACAGCTGTAAATAAAATATAACTATTAGTCGCCTCAGAAATGATATCTACACGGGCCACACGCACAAAGCTAAATTCACAAAGCTACCGTAATGCGCGTAAATAAAATATATCCACTAGTTATCGGTGGGGGTCGCAGGGTACAGAGGATACAAACACATGTCACCCGTGTTTCAAGGACCCGCTACCTTTTCTATTCCAGCGCCGCGTGCTTAGCGAATCACTCCATCTTTTAGGAGCGTAGGGTATCGCGTGAGTTAGAGGGTTATAGTCCGGTTCTACGAACTCGACACCTGAATCCTGGGGATCCTCCACGATCTCAACATCGGAATCGCGATGCTCGAGCGGCTCAGTCGCCACAGTGTTTTCAACCGCCCAGTCCGCTTGGAGGCGAAGTGTATCTGTATGAGAAAATGTATTTAATTACCCGCCTAGATACATAGGTTTAAAACATCTGATATAGCTATAGATTTCTTACCTGTGACAGACTGGTGAGAGCTGGAGGCTCGTCGCCCGCTAGCAGAATTGCCATCCTCTAACAGATTTGGCGTAATGAATCGGTTCTCGTAGGAGTAGCCTGAATGGACTCCCTCTTCTTAAATAAGAAAGAATGAAATATATCATTTATATATACAAAGCGCAGACTCAGACAGCCCGAGACAATACGGCGTACACTATGTACGGTGTAAAACTTACCCGATTGTTCTGGTGAAAGCAAAGCAGAATATTGACCGCGAGAATATCTGGACTCCATCTTGAATAAAAAGGGTCCGCTATTGAATTAAAGCAAATAAAGATCAAGTATGAAAACACGACTAACCTGTTCATGCAAATACTACACAAACTTAAATATAATTGAAACAAACGTGGATATTCATGAGACATAAAAATACTCACTTTAGCTCTAAAGATCTGCCGTGTGTCCTGTGAGGTGCGAACCCTTACAAGTGCGTGTTGTATTGATTGTGACCGGCTTGTATTTATTAGGACTAGCAGAGAGAACCCGCCCTCTGTCAATGCCCCCACGCTAGGGGCAGAAAAAACATCCCATTCATGTTTTACAGAGGGATCATGGCGGCTTACCGCGTTGAAACAATATTAGAGAAGCAATATTTCACGCCCGAACCCCCACCATCATTACCCTGTAGCTGTAAATTTATAACGCCTACTATTAATATTAATAATTAATATAGACTGCCGCTAAAATCCATACAGTTAATTTATTTTAGCTGACAGGGTCGTTAGCTAGACATGTTTTAATAATATAAACCTATAGTTATATACGCTGCGTTGATAAGTTGTAGCAGTGCAGGCCAACCTGTTAGAGAATGACAACTCTTCTAGCGGGCGACGAGCCTCCAGCTCTCACCAGTCTATCACAGGTAAGAAACATATAGCTATATCAGATGTTTTAAACCTATGTATCTAGGCGGGTAATTAAATACATTTTCTCATACAGATACACTTCGCCTCCAAACGGACTGGGCGGTTGAAAACACTGTGGCGACTGAGCCGCTCGAGCATCGCGATTCCGATGTTGAGATCGTGGAGGATCCCCAGGATTCAGATGTCGAGTTCGTAGAACCGGACTATAACCCTCTAACTCACGCGATACCCTACGCTCCTAAAAGATAGAGTGATTCGCTAAGCACGCGGCGCTGGAATAGAAAAGGTAGCGGGTCCTTGAAACACGGGTGATATGTGTTTGTATCCTCTGTACCCTGCGACCCCCACCGATAACTAGTGGATATATTTTATTTACGCGCGTTACGGTAGCTTTGTGAATTTAGCTTTGTGCGTGTGGCCCGTGTAGATATCATTTCTGAGGCGACTAATAGTTATATTTTATTTACAGCTGTTAAACTAGCGTGCAGGAGGCTGCAGCTTGAAAAAGAAAACAGCCCCATACGACAACGACCGAGCAACTCCACACCGTTTAATTCACCAATCTCTGAACTACACTACACGTCTCATACTTGTAAGCATATATGTCTACGCAGCTCTATAGCGTACTTATACATGCAGCTAAAAATTTCTGCGGTAACTAGTAGATATATTTTATTTACGTGTGTCAAGTTAGCTTTGTGAGTGTTTTGCGCATTCATGTATGTTATATTTTATTTACAGCTGCTAAAGTATCGCCCGTGAGGTTGCAGTTTGAGGGAGAAAACAGCCCCATACGGCGGCGCCCGGGCAGCGAGATGTCTGTTAATTCAGCATTCTCTGTAGACCAGCACCCGGGGGCTACTTGTAAGTATATATGTCTAGGCCGCTCTATAGTGTACTTATACAAACAATCATGCATCGGTTTCACAGATAATCGGTGCTGGTAGCTTTACAAATGTTGCGTTGAATCAGAGTAAAGTGGGGCATGTAGCTCTTCCTATATCTCGCCCGCTTAGCGGTTAACTACACCACGTATCTTTTCTTTAGTTACGGAGGAGCGTCATTCGCGAGTTTTGCAACAGCGCAATTATGGATTTGAGAACAGAGCGGAGGTGAGAACGGAGCCTCTTTCACTCGGGTGTGTCGCAGATCGTGGAGAAAGCGACGCGCCAACCGCCCACCCCGGGAATGCGGAGAGTAGTAGGCTTAAGAATAAACGTCTGTGTCAAGCTACAGAATCTGCAAATAGCAACGCTGAAGCAGCAGCTGCCAATTCAGCCGATGCATTACCGCCAAAGAAACGCGCGGTATCGCGCCGTCGTGTAAGTAAGAAGCAGAAGGATGATGGTCGATCACCTTACACACCAACACCCGTATGGACTGCTGAACACGCCAAAATGTTTCTTGACATGTCTGCACAGTACGTGCATAATAAACTCTCGCAGAACAGACTAAAATCTTTCTGCGACACGTATGAAAGACTGATAAGTGCGTGTCCAACACCCGACATTATCGCAGAACTGTGCGATTTTAAACAAAATTATGCAAATGTATGATTTTAAACAAAAATTATGCAACTGTACACTCAACTTCTGTGAAATAAACCTGTCTGCCTGAGAATGTATGGTTATGAATTGAAAAATAATTAAAATGATCACGCATTACACCCTAGGGGCCGATACACGAGCCCCCAGCGCATTTACACAACTATGATGACCCTGGAAATGTCAGCATTCACAAGCAAACAATCGGTCAAAGCAGGGAGCATCTTGATACACACATCCAGAAATTCTCGCGGGGCCGCCTCTGTAGGTAATAGTGTTTGTGATAGCGCTGGGAGTTTGAGGATGATAGTTGTACGCACGACTTTTTACTGTTCTTTACCAACGGTAAATTTTCAGGGTATACATTTATAGCCCACAATGCAGGTCGCCACGATTCTTACTTTATTGTTAAGGCAGTGGTTTTTGAAAACTACCGGTAAATGTGCTAGCCCGAGGTGTCGTTGTCTTGTGTGTGACGCTACCCGATTTGTCTATAAGGTTCATAGACTCGTTAAATTTTATCCCCATGAAGCTCAGTAAATTACCTCAGACCTCGGTGTAGCGCCGGCGTCCCTGCCCTCTGCCAGGCAGGGACGCTGTTCCCCTGCGACAGCGTCCTCTGCCAGGCAGGGACGTCGCCCCCCTTACCCGCGCTCAGCGTCCTCCTTCCGCCCTGCTGGGGCCGCGCGCTCCTTCCCTGCTACTGGACTTAGGGCGCGCGCCCGCACGCTCCCCCGCTCTTAAAGGGGCCGCGCGCATCTTTCAAAAAGGTCCCCGGCCAATGCCGGAGGACTCCACCCTATATAAAGTACTTCCTCCTTAATGGAGGTGCCCGAGCAATGTTGTTATTGCACTGTTCACTACTCTGCTTTAGCCCTCAGGGTTCGTTACCAGTTACCTGCCTGTTTCCTGACAGTTTGCTGTCTGCTACCTGTCCGCAAGCCTGCCTGGAGGTTCGGCCGTCACATGCGGTGACCATCGGCTATTCCAGAGAATCTCGCCTGCTCACTTGGGGGCGCTCATCTGCCATCTGCCTGCAAACCTACCTGGAGGTTCGGCCGTCACATGCGGTGACCATCGGCAATTCCAGAGACTCTCGCCTGCTCACTTGGGGGCGCTCATCTGCCATCTGCCTGCAAGCCTACCTGGAGGTTCGGCCATCACATGCGGTGTCCATCGGCTATTCCAGAGACTCTCGCCTGCTCACTTGGGGGCGCTCATCTGTCATCTGCCTGCTAGCCTACCGGGAGGCTCCACCATCTCAGGTCGTATATACCTGTCCATTCAGAGACTGCCCCGGTCACTTGCCGTGACTACTCGCCTGTCCATTCAGAGACTTCCCCGGTCACTTGCCGTGACTACTCGCCTGTCCATTCAGAGACTGCCCCGGTCACTTGCCGTGACTACTCGCCTGTCTATCCAGAGACTGCCCCGGTCACTTGCCGTGACTACCCGCCTGTCTATCCAGAGACTGCCCCGGTCACTTGCCGTGACCTCCCGCCTGTCTGTCCAGAGACTGCCCCCGTCACTTGCAGTGATTTCCTGTCCGTCTCCCCGGGCGCCACCCGCTCCTTTACAAGGAGAGCCTCCTTGTACAATAAAGCTCAGAGGTTCCGCCTCCCAGACCCGTTACAGTTTGCTCGGGCCATGGAACCCGGTGGCACCCAAACTCCCTCGCTCTCTGACCTGTGTCATGAACTGTCTCGTCAGAGGTCTCAACAGGAGTCCATCCTGGGTCACCTGCGGAATGTTAATTCCCGCCTGGACACCCTGACTACTTCACCAGCAACCACCGCGGGCGCGATGACTCGCAATCCGACAGTCCCGCTGCTTACCAATTCCGTGGTTTCCGTTCCTGGACCTCGACTTTCAGCTCCTCCTCGGTTTGGAGGCGACCCTGCTCTGGCTCGGGGTTTCATTAACCAGTGCACCCTGCATTTTGAACTCCTGGCACACCAGTTTAACTCCGACCGGGCCAAAATTGCCTTCATCATGTCCCATCTCACCGGAGAGGCCCTGGCCTGGCTAAATCCTCTTTGGGAGAGAGAAGATCCTCTGGTGTCTGACCTGTCTGCTTTTCTCTCAGCCTTCCAGAAGGTATTCGACGAACCCGGACGGAAGACCTCCTCTGCATCATCTCTGCTGCGTCTCCGTCAGGGAAGTCTCATCGTGGGTCAATATGCCATACGGTTCCGTACCCTTGCCTCGGAGCTGGCTTGGGATAATGACGCTCTGATATCTGTCTTCTGGGAGGGTCTGTCCGGCCGTATTAAAGATGAACTTGCCGGTCGGGACATTCCAACCTCTCTCGATGACCTAATAACTCTTGCCAATCGAATTGATCTACGGTTCCAGGAGCGCGCTAAGGAGGTCACCCGTGAGAGAAGGTTTCCTCGTCTAGCTCCTTCTTTTCAGAGACCTGTAACTCCTTCCGTTTCTCCTCAGGTACACTCTTCTGAGCCTATGCAAGTCGACCAGACCAAGATGGTCAAAGCCCGTCAGGACTTACGCCGTGCCGAGGGGAGTTGCTTCTACTGTGGCAGTAAGGAGCACCGGATCCGTACCTGCCCAGAGAGGTCGGGAAACGCCTGTGTCTAGGTTCGCTCGGAGAGGTCCACCTAGACAAAAATAAATCCTCTTCATCTCTGCTGCTGTCAGTCTCAATTCTCCTCGAACTAGCCCAACTTGATTCTGGAGCAGCCGGGAATCTTGTTTCACAGGCTCTAGTAGAAAAATATTGCATTCCTACCAAACCTCTGGTTGAACCAGTATCTGTTGCTGCTGTGGATGGGGGTCTCCTACCACGTCCCATCCAACTTATCACTGAAGCCATAACCCTGCAGGTGGGAATGTTGCATTCTGAGAGCATCTCGTTTCATGTTCTGCCTGGACTCTCTCACGCTTTCTTACTAGGTCTGCCTTAGCTCCAAAAGCATGCACCCGTGCTCGACTGGCAGACTGGAGAGATCCTTCGCTGGGGACAGGACTGTCATAAAACGTGTTTGGTTCCTGTTCATCCCGTCCGTCCTTCTCCTACACCAACTAATCTACCAGGGCTCCCGATTCCATATTGGTCATTCGCTGATGTCTTTAATAAAAAAGAAGCAGAGACATTACCCCCTCACAGACCGTATGATTGCCCGATCGACCTGCTACCCGGTACTACGCCTCCCCGTGGGCGTATTTACCCATTCTCCGCTGCTGAGACCCGGTCGATGTCCGAATATATCGAGGAGAATTTGGCCAAGGGATTCATCCGGAAATCCACCTCCCCAGCGGGAGCAGGTTTCTTCTTCGTAAAAAAGAAAGACGGCTCTCTCCGTCCCTGTATTGACTACAGAGACCTAAATTTGATCACGGTGAAGAATAAGTACCCTCTTCCGCTCATTCCAGAATTGTTTGATCGTCTGAGGGGGGCTAGAATCTTCACCAAACTGGATCTTCGTGGGGCATATAACCTAGTCCGTATCCGTCGGGGAGATGAATGGAAGACGGCATTCAACACCCGAGACGGCCACTACGAGTATTTGGTGATGCCCTTTGGTCTCTGTAATGCTCCAGCAGTCTTTCAGGAGTTGGTCAATGACATCTTTGGGACCTTCTCTACTCCTGCTTTGTGGTGTACCTAGACGACATCTTGGTCTTCTCTCCGGATCTCCAGTCTCACCGGAGGGATGTTCGTCAGGTTCTGCTCAGGCTCAGGCAGAATCACCTCTTCGCCAAATATGAGAAGTGCCTCTTTGAGCAGACCTCGCTTCCGTTTTTGGGCTACATCATTTCTCAGACAGGCCTACGAATGGATCCGGAGAAACTGTCTGCCATCGAGAAATGGCCCCGACCGGAGGGGTTGAAGGCCATTCAGCGGTTCCTGGGATTCGCCAATTATTACCGCCTTTTCATACCGCACTTCTCTTCCCGGACTGCTCCAATCTCCGCGCTCACCCGCAAGGATGCTAATCCCAAACAGTGGACGCCCGAAGCAGAGGAGGCCTTTCTTTCTTTAAAACAGGCCTTCTCTTCCGCTCCAGTGCTGCATCGCCCGGACGGCAACAAGCAGTTCTTCCTGGAGGTGGACGCTTCCTCTTCTGGAGCCGGAGCGGTACTTACTCAAAAATCTTCATCCGGGAGGATGGTATCTTGCGGCTTCTTCTCCAAACTCTTCTCCTCTTCTGAGCGCAATTACTCCATAGGAGACTGAGAGTTATTGGCCATCAAGCTGGCATTGGAGGAGTGGCGTTACCTACTCGAGGGGGCTCTTCATCCGGTAATCATTTACACTGACCACAAAAATCTGGCTTACCTCCAGCATGCCCAGAGACTTAACCCTCGCCAAGCCCGGTGGTCCTTGTTTTTTGCCCGCTTTGATTTTCTTTTACATTTTCGCCCGGCCGACAAGAACATCAAGGCGGACGCCTTGTCCCGGTCCTTCCTGGTGTCGGATCTCGAGGAGGAACCTAAACATATCATCGATCCCGACAGAGTGATGCAGGTGGCTCCCGTGAGTCTAAATCGTCTCCCTCCTGGTAAGACGTTCGTATCGGTAACCGATCGGGAGAGAATCCTACACTGGGGTCATTCGTCTAAACTAGCTGGCCACGCTGGTCAGAAAAAGACCCTCCAGCTCATTACTCGGCATTACTGGTGGCCTACCCTGCACAAGGACGTAATAGACTTTGTTTCTGCCTGTGTCTCCTGTTCCCGCAACAAAGTTCCAAGACACCTGCCTGCCGGCCGTCTTCTTCCGCTTCCTGTACCCGCTGCCCCCTGGCAGCATATAGCCATGGACTTCATAACAGATCTGCCCGTCTCTGCCGGTTGTACGGTCATTTGGGTGGTCGTTGACCGATTTTCCAAGATGGCTCACTTCATTCCCCTGCCAGGGCTTCCGTCTGCACCCGAGTTGGCTAAAGACTTTATCCGCCACATCTTCCGTCTTCATGGTCTGCCTCGTCACATTGTGTCGGATCGTGGGGTACAGTTCACCTCACGTTTCTGGAGAGCCACTTGTAAGTTGCTAGACGTCACCTTGGATTTCTCCTCCGCTTACCACCCGCAGTCCAATGGACAAGTCGAGCGAATCAATCAGAATCTGACCAGTTATCTCTGGCACTTCGTTAATGCCCACCATTCTGACTGGGTGGATCTCCTGCCTTGGGCCGAATTCTCTTACAACAATCACGAGAGCGAATCTTCCTCCAAATCTCCATTTTTTGTAGTCTTCGGTCAACACCCTCGGATCCCTGTTCCTGTCTCCATCTCTGTGGACAATCCAGCTGCGGAATCTCTGGTTAACGAATTTTCCTCCATATGGGAGAGTACCCGGTCCGCACTCATTCTGTCATCCGAGCGCATGAAGAAACATGCTGACAAAAAACGTTTGGATCCTCCTCAATTCCGTCCTGGGGATAAGGTCTGGCTTTCGTCCAAGTATGTCCGGCTCAAGATTCCTTCCTACAAGTTAGGCCCTCGGTTCATCGGTCCTTTTGAGATCATCAGTCAGATCAACCCGGTGTCCTATAAATTGAAACTCCCGGCCAATTTGCGGATTCCTAACTCCTTCCATGTATCTCTCCTCAAACCGGTGGTACTTAACTCTTTTGTCAAGTCTACAGGTACACCTCCTGCTCCAGTGTCTGCTGAAGACGAATTTGAGGTAGAGAACATTCTGGCCACCAAAAGGGTAGGAAGAAAGACCTATTTTCTGGTGGATTGGAAGGGGTTTGGTCCTGAGGAGAGAACGTGGGAGCCTCGGGAGAACATCCATGCCCCTCTCATCCTAGCTAAATTTCTTTCTGGCCTAAAAAAGGGGGGGCCTAAAGGGGGGGTACTGTAGCGCCGGCGTCCCTGCCCTCTGCCAGTCAGGGACACTGTTCCCCTGCGACAGCGTCCTCTGCCAGGCAGGGACGTCGCCCCCCTTACCCGCGCTCAGCGTCCTCCTTCCGCCCTGCTGGGGCCGCGCGCTCCTTCCCTGCTACTGGACTTAGGGCGCGCGCCCGCACGCTCCCCCGCTCTTAAAGGGGCCGCGCGCATCTTTCAAAAAGGTCCCGGCCAATGCCGGAGGACTCCACCCTATATAAAGTACTTCCTCCTTAATGGAGGTGCCCGAGCAATGTTGTTATTGCACTGTTCACTACTCTGCTTTAGCCCTCAGGGTTCGTTACCAGTTACCTGCCTGTTTCCTGCCAGTTTGCTGTCTGCTACCTGTCCGCAAGCCTGCCTGGAGGTTCGGCCGTCACATGCGGTGACCATCGGCTATTCCAGAGAATCTCGCCTGCTCACTTGGGGGCGCTCATCTGCCATCTGCCTGCAAACCTACCTGGAGGTTCGGCCGTCACATGCGGTGACCATCGGCAATTCCAGAGACTCTCGCCTGCTCACTTGGGGGCGCTCATCTGCCATCTGCCTGCAAGCCTACCTGGAGGTTCGGCCATCACATGCGGTGTCCATCGGCTATTCCAGAGACTCTCGCCTGCTCACTTGGGGGCGCTCATCTGTCATCTGCCTGCTAGCCTACCGGGAGGCTCCACCATCTCAGGTCGTATATACCTGTCCATTCAGAGACTGCCCCGGTCACTTGCCGTGACTACTCGCCTGTCCATTCAGAGACTGCCCCGGTCACTTGCCGTGACTACTCGCCTGTCCATTCAGAGACTGCCCCGGTCACTTGCCGTGACTACTCGCCTGTCTATCCAGAGACTGCCCCGGTCACTTGCCGTGACTACCCGCCTGTCTATCCAGAGACTGCCCCGGTCACTTGCCGTGACCTCCCGCCTGTCTGTCCAGAGACTGCCCCGTCACTTGCCGTGACCTCCCGCCTGTCTGTCCAGAGACTGCCCCCGTCACTTGCAGTGATTTCCTGTCCGTCTCCCCGGGCGCCACCCGCTCCTTTACAAGGAGAGCCTCCTTGTATAATAAAGCTCAGAGGTTCCGCCTCCCAGACCCGTTACACTCGGGATTTTCAGTTTTCCACACTTTTTTAATACCTGAGAAAACAAAGCTATGTAGGTCCCATACCCGATGTGAAATATTATGGGCTAGAGTACATGGCACTGGGTGCTTCTGGTACGGCATGAGAGTCCGAAACACAGGTATGTTAAAAAGTTTGTACAGGTATGCTAAAAAGTTTGCACGCAATTTTTTGTTGAATGCTGGTCAAAATCGTTGCATAGGTGTGGTCCTGTTCCAAAATAGGCCGGGACACGTCCCAACATGCCTGTCTTTTATATCTGAGGGGGCTTAGCATCTTTAAAAATAGGCCTGTGCTGCAAGAACGCTGCTCATCCCAGGCTATACAGCGGGTCATGTATGTAGCGCATACCGAGAACATTGGCATTCAGCACGCCTTGAGAGGGTTTGTGAAGCAACTCGCTCAATATTTTCTAGATGACTGTGCGAATGTTAACGGCCAGCACATAGTTTTTGAATTTCAGGGTTGTTTTTTCCACGGCTGCCCGTCGTGCTATAATGAAAATGATGCAAATAAGGGCACAAACATCACCTGCGGGCAGTTATATCACATCTTTTTAGCTAAAAAGCACTAGCTGCAGCGGTGCGGGTACACCATAAGTGTGCTGTGGGTGCATGAGTGGCGTGAAATGTTTAAAAATGATTCAGCGGTTCACAACCATCTATGAAATATGGTATTTTCCAAACACCAGCGATGATCTGTTTGCCCCCTACATTAAACTACACTATAGGGCTGCGCTGTAGGGGCCCGTGTATCCTAGCGGCTACACTGATGAAGGCTAGAGAAAAGCTCCACAGTGACAGTTTTCTTGAAAAAGCGCTGTCTGTCTTTCATGTCTGAGGGGGTTAGCATCGTTAAAAAAAGGCCTAGGCCTCTCCCAAAATAACAAATTTGTTGTGAATTTGTCATCAAGTTGCCGGAATCGTGTTAGTAATCAATTTAATACATCTTGATCCGCTACAATATTCGTATGGTAACTATTAAAATAGCAGCTGAGAGTCAAAAACACAGCTATGCTAAAAAGTTTGTACCCGATTTTTGCTGGATGGTGATCAAAATCGCCGCGTAGGAGTGTGCATGTACCGAAATAGGCCAGTACACGCGTCCCGAAATAACGAATTTGCTCTGAATTTGACATCAAGTTGCTGGAATCTTTAAAATAGCCTAGCTTTACAATTATCGCGTTGAATATATTGCGTTGAATCAGAGTAAAGTGGAGCATGTCCCAAAATAGGCCGGGACCCGTCCCGAAATAACAAATTTGCTCTGAATTTGTCATCAAGTTGCTGGAATCGTGTTAGTAATCAATTTAATACATCTTGGTTCGCTACAATATTCGTATGGTAACTATTAAAATAGCAACTGAGAGTCAGAAACACCGCTATGCTAAAAAGTTTGTACCCGATTTTTGTTGCATGGTGGTCAAAACCGCTGCGTAGGAGTGGGCATGTACCAAAATAGGCCAGCGCATACCGAGAACATTGGCATACAGCACGCCTTGAGAGGGTTTGTGAAGCAACTCGCTCAATATTTTCTAGATGCCTATGCGTATGTTAACGGACAGCACATAGTTTTTGAATTTCAGGGTTGCTTTTTCCACGGCTGTCCGTCGTGCTATAATGAAAATGTTGCAAATAAGGTCACAAACATCACCTGCGGGCAGTTATATCATGCCTTTTTAGCTAAAAAGCACTAGCTGCAGCGGTGCGGGTACACCATAAGTGTGCTGTGGGTGCATGAGTGGCGTGAAATGTTTAAAAATGATTCAGCGGATCACCATCATCTATGAAATATGGTATTTTCCTAACACCAGCGATGATCTGTTTGCCCCCTACATTAAACTACACCATAGGGATGAGCTGTAGGGGTCTGTGTATCCTAGCGG